>CAODLS011621684.1:0-14263 GCA_948243855.1 Flueggea neowawraea
TTAGCGGAGGTTTTTGTGATTGGTGGACCTGGGAGGCACCGCCGGAGAGGTAAAGAACAGCTTGAGTGGGAGTGGAGTGGATGGCTTCCACTAGAGCTCGAATCCGAGCGTCTCATTGCTTTGTCTTCTTCTTCTTGATGTTCGATTATTGACTTGGACGCTAATTTGATTGATAGTTTCTATTCTCGGTATTTTCGTAGTTTTTCGTAAATTAGTGTTTTAGTTCCTCAGGTTTGCTCTATCCTACGGAAAAGTCCTTGTAATTTAAACATACTAGTATTTATTCCCTTACGACGTATTGTTTTAGAGAAAAATTTAGTCCCTCCGTTAACACAGGGTCCAAATCTCAACTCCACTCTTCTTGAACAACTCTTTCGAGTTTGTTACAAATTACAATACGTGCCATCACTAGGCCTAAATAATTCAAAGAATGGAAATGTTTATAGACAAAATATCCTTATTTATTTAGAATTGTTCTAAAAACCCTGGCCTCTTTTTCTCCCAGCCTTTTTTCTATTTTATTTTGCTGTATATTTTTCTTTAGTAAAAAGGGTAATTTTTGGCCTTTTTTTCTTCAAATCACAATTTAACACTTTTTTTTTATCAATTTTTTTTTTATAATAAGTGAGTCTCCCACAAATATCTATATCATTTTTATTTTTGTGATTTCGTCATCTTGTTGAGACATTTGGTTTTTACCGTCTTTGTTGAGAAATTTTGTCTTTTGTAGGCAATTCAGGATTTCAGACAGTCAATATATTCAAATCGACAGAGTTGCAAATCAAATTATAATCATCAGTATGTTGCAAGTCTAGAGTCATAAGTATTTCAGTCACTATAGTACTTTCAAGTGTGTAGGTTTTAAGTCGATTTATTATATTATTAACCTGAATGTCGTGAATTATTTACTGTTTCATCTGCTATGACTTTTAACAAATTTAAATCTATGTTTCTATTGATATAGTGCTAGTTTGAATAAATGAAATTATCTTTTATTGTCAAAAAAACAAGGCAAAGAAAAATTTAGAAGTTTTCTCTCTCTTCTCTAGAACTATCTTGGCTTGGTGGTCTTTAGTTTTCAGTCTTTTTGACCATTAATTGTTGTCCATTACTCTTTTACTATCAAAATAAAAGTCTCTTTATGTTTCGTGTCACAACCTATTGTGATATTGTCACCGATGTATGAAGTGAACCGTCTGTGGAAGCCCGGCTCGTCTCGCACAAACCTCAAAGAACAGAACTTATTTCTAACCTTATTCAAAACCATTTGTAAAGTTTAATAAGTAGCAATCAAAACTTGTTTAAAACATAAGTTTTTTTATATATAATAAAATATTCGATAAATAATAAATCATTATGAAATATCAAATAAGTTTATAAAACATAAACCTACAAGTAAACCGGTATAAACCAACTAACAAAATAATAATACTGAGCCCAAACAAAAGAGCACTGACTACAACTGTAGACAACCTCACCAGGAGTTGAATGCCGAGAGACCGTAATCAACCAAAATCACCTGCAAGTAAGAATTCAGGAAAATAGACAAAAAAAGAAAGGGGTAAGAACCATAGTGAGGAAACGACACTCCACAGCAGCACTGGGCCTCACACAAACCGTTTTAAAAATCGTTTGAAAATATCACATACAGATATAAGTTTATATATGTATAAATGCCAAGTAAAAAGTAGTAGTTTCGAAATTCATTTCAAAATAGTTCGCAAACAAAGCAAACAACAAACGGCAATTGTACAAGGTCATTATTTTCAAATCAAGAACGCAAATCTCCAAACATTCTTTGAAAGGTCGTAATCATAATTTATCAAGATATTTTTTTCAAATCATGAAGCGCAAATATCAAAATATTTGTTTTCAAATCAAATACTCGATATCAAGACTTTCGGTTTCAAATCGTATAAATCATGAAGCACAAATATCGACAAATTTGTTTTCAAATTAGATACTCAATATCAAAACTTTCGGTTTCAAATCATATAACACAAATATTGAAATATTTGGTTTTAAATCTTATCATTTCAAAATCAACCTAACATGGGACTACTTATCAAAGCCAACGTGGACTTTGCCACGAGGTCATATGTGGTCTCCCACCACTGGTCATATACGTAGACTCCGCCACTAATCAATATCATATCATGTGCCGGGCCGATGCACATGGCTACCAACATCCCTAGTAGCTGGGAGTTCTCAATTTATTGGTACCAAAGGTCATGATTTACCTCCATAACTAAGTTGTCTCAAGTCATCATAATTAAATCGTATTTTTACAGGAAATATAAATCCATAATCAAATATGTGGTAGTTGTTACACCACTGTCAAATCGTACAATACAAAGCCGATTTCATAAATCAAAGGCAAATGACATAAATACCCTTTATTTCATAAAAGTACAAATTTCGCTAATCTTCATTTGGGAAAAAACAAAATATTTTTTCTTCTTACGAACCAAATACTCATATCAATAAAACGTTTATTTTAAACAAAATCTCAAAATCCAAAACAGAGTGATTATCAACTAACCATAAATAATATCAAAACATGATGTTCATTTTATAACCGTCAAAATTCCAAAATCAAAGTATTATCAATATTTCATAGTTCAAATACTTTCCAATACAAATTTCATCATTTACCGAAATTTCTAAAAAATTTTCAGAAAACAAATTCATTCAAAAAAGTTCTCACGTAGACCAAATTTTAGGAGTTCTGATCCTTAAATTATTCTGGATTACATGCTATAGTGATAGCACAATAAAAAATATAAGTTAGAAGACTGATAGGCTGCATTTTAGGCATATTTAATGTTGCATTTTATATTTATTTTGCATCATAAACTGTTGTTATTCGTGTCTTTTTATGTCTTTTCGCTTCTTTGGTGTTTTAGGTGGAACGTTGGTGAAATGCATGGATTTGGAGTGATTTTGGGCACATGTCAACTTGGAGGGCATTTCAGCATGACCATGCTGTAGAGGGCACAAAGACTGGGCTGACTTGTTACGCATTGGGCAGCGTGTTTTTACTATTGGGCATCGAAATTTGAGCCTCATGGACATGTATGAGGGTTGTTAACCTAATTTTACTGCTGGAACAATTATAGTTACATTATTATTATTATTATTATTATTATTTTATCAATTTTATTCACATTATGATTAGGTTTTTGAAGGGGCCACATATAAATACTCTTTTCTATTATTGTTGGCTTCTTCTTCCCTCTTTTTGGACTTGGAACAACAACTCTTTCATTGAACTTTTGGCTTTTCATCATCATGTGTAACTAAACCTCTTTCTAGCGGAGATATTTCTGGAGTTTGATCCATTAAGGTTATGGGACTTTTATTTTAATTGTTATAAAGTGTTTCGAGTATTTATTCAATTTCTATGCCTGAGTTCCGTTATTATTATTTCTGTTGATTGATTGACAAGGACCCATTGGTTGATTGATTGAGATAATATACTGTTATTTAGGATTGATAGTGTGTCACATTAGTCCTAATCTAGGTAACAAATAACGTGAATTTATGTGGTTTGGGCATTGTTCATTGTTATGGAATTGAATAATCCAGTTTAAATGAATCACAACATTTTTTGTTTCACTGAATATAATAAGGGTCTCTTTAATTCTTATTGCTTCCATAGATTAAACCTTGCAGGGCGTCCCAAAGGTTGTCTAGTGGTTAGGAAAATAGTCTGCAGGGCGTCCCGAGATTATCGAACAAGTAAGAAGAGATTAGCTAATTGAGTGCGTCACCATTAACTAAAACTCTATTTATTTGAATGATTTTTATCTTTCGTGCCTGTGATCAATCGATTGGATTGAATGGAGGAAATACCTTGTCTAGACTTTCTCATTATTGAATTTATTCTCGCTTTCATTGCTGCGAATTATTTCTTAGTTGCTAATTTTCATTTCGGTTTCATTTTGTTTTTCGACATTGCTTGCATTTTCATCAATTTTATTTATTTTATTTTCCTGTTACGACATTTAAACACTTATATGCCAGTCTCTGTGGTTCGACCCTACTCACTACTATATTTCGTTATGAGTGTTTTGAAGCAGGTTAATATTATGTTGGTGGGTTTGACACCCTATCAAAGACACAACCTATGTGTCTGAAACTGTTATTTTACTTACCTGAAAATCCAAGTTGAATGGCCCAAACACGTACCACTGGTGGTCGGCTAATCTCGTTGACCACGATATGAAATTGAACAAAAATAATTCGAGATGCGGTATTGTGGTTGTATCAAATGCTATGCAATGCAAATGCAAACTCAGACCCTCAAAAAATTCCCAAATATATATATATATATATATATATCAAATGATATTCTATCATTCTTAACCCAAAATTCTAAATCTACGTAAAATTACAGTTTGGTCTCCGACCAATGTAAAATTATGTTTTAGTCCCCAATAATTGGTAAATTATAAATTAGTCCCTAAAATATTTAGGATTTGTTATTTGGTCCTCAAAATATTTAAAATTTATTTTTAAATCCTCAATCTTGCTAAAATTACAAATTTAGCTTCAACTTTCTTAAAATTACAAATTATTCATACATTCCTAAAATTACAAATATGTGTTTCTACTTTTCAAAATTACAAATTCGACCCAACTTGTAAAATACCAAGTTCATTCCCTACAATAAATTCCAGAATTTGCACAATTTCAGTTTGGTCCTTTGTATTTAAAACAACATCAAATGGTCCCTTAAAGCTAAACCTGTATTTTCCTCCATTTTTAGCCTAACCAAACTTGTCCCTTTTGTCTTCCAACAGTCCAGAACATGAGAATCATCTCCCAATATTTCCATAAATTTAAAACACATCAAAACAGTCCCAAAGTTTGATTTTCACCAACACATTAACACATATCAACCCAACTTCATCTTCACTTACTCTCATTATTTCCCACCTCTATCTCCATCAAAATCAACCTAAAACAAGATAAAATCCTTACTGAAATGGTTCTCAAACCGTGCATAAAGTCATGAAACGAAATCATTAAAACAAAAGCTAAATCTTGACAATGAAGAAAAACATGAACTGGGGAGAGAAGGTGTTTTCTTACCTTGTTTCAATGAGGAAAACGAAAGAGAGACAGAGAAACGTGAAGAGATATCTGAAGATGAGGTGTAGGAGTGTTGCAATGAAGAAAAACAATAAGAAAAAGAATAAGTATGGGAGGTTGAAAAATCGTGCAAAGTCAGGAAGAAATCAGAGTTGGTGGGAGAAAGCATGGATTGCATTGACTTGGTGGCTCAAGGGAAACAACGTCGTTTCAAAGACAAGCACAGCACCACAAAAACGGACGACATGCGGAGCTCTCAAAAGACAGGAGCAATAGCTGGGACGACGCGTCGTTTTCACGCAATTGCAGCACACACGCAGACGACAGAAGTGCAGCGCGAATGATAGCTCCAACAATTCCATACGACATGTAGCATGTTGTCCATATCCAAACGACCAGTCGCCCTCTCGCCTTTGTAATCCAATTTATATTTCAATTATTCACCAATTTCAACTTAATTAGTCAACTCTAATCACTCCAAAGCTTTATTAATTACCCAATTAATATTTAAAACATAATTTTTAATTTTTCAACATTAAAAATTATTTTCTAAATTAATTAAAAATTAATCAAAATTATTGGGTATTACATTTTGTCTCTCTTTCATGGAGTTTTTCTTCTTTATAGAGTTATTTTTTGCACATATAGTTGTCTTTTATCTGTTAAGGATGTGATTCATGTATTTTCATGGTCGGCGGCTAGGAAGGATAGATCTCTTCTTCGATTATTTGGCTAGAGTTCCTGGTGATATGAGAGGTCAGTTTGGTCACCACATTTTTGAGTTGATCCCATGGGATCTTTGCAAGAGCTCAACATTGGTGGGTGCTTCTGGCAATAGTAGGATGTGCGATGGTGAACACCTTGTAGCAAGGTTAAGTAGCGGCTGCAACTACGTTAGCAAGACAACTAAGGTTTCCTTCCTTAGTTCTTGTTGTTTTGGATTAGGCTTTGTACTTACACAGTCCATATTAGTATGTATAAAACCCAATCAAATGGATATGTATCTCTCTATTGTACCTCTCATTTGAACTCTAAATAAATGAAGCATTTTTCTTTTCTGTCAAAAAAAATTCTAATTAATTAAAAAATGTGTTAATATGACACTCTCTTAACTCTCTTACGAAAAAAGAAAACTCCATTCCTCTCCCTTCTTTCTTTCTACAATCCTCTTTTGACCAAGCTCATCTATTGTTTATGAACCCAACTTTCCGATCCAAATCTAGAGTCAAATCATAATAGGATCAGAAGGGTAGCAACAATCAATAAGAGTACTAAAGAATGTGTTTAATTTTAGCTTGACAAATATGATAGGATGGGATTTGATATTTTCTTTATATTTCAAACACATGTTCATGTTATCGCTACGTTTCTATGTAAATAGCATACTCCTTGACTTTAAAAGGCACGTCTTTCTAACCCAAAAAATACTGGAAATCTTTAAAATGAAGACTTGAGTTTTGGAGTATTCCGGGAGACAAACTTTGGATTTTCTTTATTTTGGAGGACCAATATCACATCAACCAAACCGTTGCAATACTGAGACAACAATAAGTATATTATAATTTAAAAATATCTAAAAAAAATTATTTTTATATAATCTAGTTACTTAATCTATCAATTTATATTTATTATTCAATCTACTAAAAATAAAGACCAATACATATTGAGCCACACATAAAATATTTAGTAGAGAAGAATCGAAGATTAAAAGGACACAAGTCTGATATAGCTCAAAAGCAGTTTCCTCCCTTAGGATCCAATAGATGGTTTTATGGACTCTTATCATGTAAACAATTCATTTACATTTATTTGAATACATTATTGACTGATTATATTCCGTTTTTATCAACGTAAAATTGCAAGTTGAATCATCTTTATTGTATATTATTAAGTCAATCCACCCCGCGATGGACGGTCGACAGTCTCTAACTTTTTCAACACTCCTAAATTTTAATGTTAGGACAAGCTTCTTTTTATTAAATTTATTATATATTAATTGAATATAAAACACAAATTAACCCCAAATTGTTTTTTAGAGTAATTCTTTTACACTTGAACTTGTGTTTTCCATAACTTTTTGAAGAGGTCCAATCTTTAAATTCTACTTATGTTAACCGATGTTTATACATATAAATTTCATTCAAATGGACATTGTCCATTTCATCAATGTCTTTATATATAATTTGAGAGGGAATACTAAAAAGTATAAATATTGTCCATTTTATATGATTTAATATATATAATTGGGTGAACAAATCAAAATATTTGATTTGAGATAATCATTTCAGGTTCATTTGACAACCAATAATATATAACATATTTTATAGAGTATATAACATGTTTTGTATGAATAATTTTATAAAACAAAAGTGTCATGTTATACCCTCCCAAACAAGTCCACAATAGTTTTAATACTTATTGTTGACCTTCAAAACCAAATCAGTAAATCTATATTCACTTTTGAATAATAAATTGGGATAAATCTAACATGGGGAAGAAAATTAAGGGAGAAAGATATGCTCCCCATTATTTTTTGTGAGTGTCTTGTGCAGATGTCAATTCGCATATCAGAGCAATCAGTGGCTTCTAACAGATAGATTCATCATTGATACACCAAAGCTACCTTATGGTTTTTATATTATTTTCAGCTGTAAATCCCCAACATCTATTCTCCGTTCTGTCTTTTGTTTTCAGAGAATAAATTTTTAAAAGAAAATAAAACGGATGTTTACTTGATAAAATTTATTATTATTTTTTACAAAACATTAGAAAATAGAGATGGAAAAAAGAAAAATTTGTTAAAAAAAATTAATAAGTAAACATTTTTTAGATGTTTTCAATTTTTCAAAAAATAAAAACAAAACAAAAAACAAAAAAAAATGTTTTCTAAACTAAACATAGCCAAAGTTTTCTTTCTTGGCATCAATGGGTTGCATGCGGCCAATAATAACTCGAAGAAACAATGTGTACAAATGACTTCACAGTTAATTCAGTTATAATTAAGTAAAACTACTGAATTATATGGGTTTAATTTTTAGTGGAAGTAATTTGACGTACATATTAAAAGAAAAAGTAAAACTGAATTATTCAATTCTTTTATTTTTAAAAATGAATTAGAATTGTCTTCAAGATTTTTTTACTTTTGGGCATGAAAAGA
This sequence comes from Flueggea neowawraea, assembly GCA_948243855.1. NCBI lineage: Eukaryota > Viridiplantae > Streptophyta > Magnoliopsida > Malpighiales > Phyllanthaceae > Flueggea > Flueggea neowawraea. The sequence continues at coordinate 8,255 of CAODLS011621684.1, forward strand.
GGAAAAAAGCTTATTACATCAAAACCGAACTAACATAAATTCAATTGTTTTTTTCCTAAGACCTTTCAACCTGTGACAATAAACCATTGTCCAACATGATCTTCAAGGTGGATGTGGATTGTGGAATATTGTTGGAGGAACCATTCCGATTCGAGTTACGAAGTTTGAACCAAATGCACTAATATAAGACATAACCGATAATTACCATCCGCAAAGGTCTTATATAGTTAGTTGTAAAGAAAAACCTCAAAATAAATGAAAGATACCACTGAGTTATTGAAATGCAACATGATATTAAGGTAGGGATTTGCATTAAATAGAATAAGGATAAAGAAGTGTGGGGTAGAGGAATGAAATAAGAGTATGAAAGAGATGGGTTTTGGGGTCCATAAGACTAAGACATCACAGCATGGGATACTCATAATCTCTTACACTCAGAATGCCAAAACCTTATACATTGACTCCTCATGTACCCTTAGCCGTTGCGAGCTTTCACTTGGGGTCCCCCCTTTTTTCCCGTACCTACATTTGGATTCAGCTTGAAATTTTCCAACCCCCATCTTTTTAACCACTTTAATCAAAGTTGTTGAAGCCTGTAATATAAAGACAATATTGTTGGTCTGATGTTTTCGGAAGGAAATAACGTTTTTATGTTTCTCCCATTTTGTATGTGTGGTAATGCATGTTTCATTTAGCATTGATTCGATTGCTATATCAATATGAAATTTAACGATTGAAACTATCAAATTGGGCAACTACTTCAATTCTTTGTTGCCAGGAATTTCATACCAAGTAAATATGTAAATAATAAACCCATAACCTAAACAGACAAATCTCGAGTTTATCCTCGAATTCAGATCGAACTTTCCATGATGAAAGTACGTTGTAGAACACTAATCTCTCACCCGTGATTGTAATAATGAATAATATAAATAAGAGAGTAATTGCATTGCCTGATGATGACAACGTATAAATAATATATACAGCCCTCTAATGATACTTAAATAATTTAATTTACAATTGCGCAAATGAACAAACAAATGTCTGTGAAAGCGGAAATGGCAGGTGACCATGTTTAACAAGGTCTGAACTGAAATACAGAAAACACTTGGACATGCTTCATGGTCTCCTCCTCCTCCATGGTAATACAACAAAAGAGCTTCATTGAGGAAGGACAACATTGCCTTTCTAACGTGGCTTCTTCTTCAATGCCTCGTTTAGGACATCCTAGGCTTTTATAAAGGCACCCCAATTTCTGGTTGTGCCCTACACAGTACACATGTATTTCATTCACGCCATTTCACTTTCAACATTATTAATATTACTGCCCCACACTTCCTTTAATTTAACTTTCGTACCCTCAGCTTCTCCTTTCAATTCATTCAGGTCCCTGAAATGGAAAAGCTTTTTAACTCTTCTTTGCCACCACTAAGTACTAACCCCACTCAGGCACTCACGTCAAACGGCTACCTCCACGTTCACACGCCAAATTATCGTCCAAAATATCACGATAATTTACATTGTGACGATAATTTGGAAGGAGAGCTTCTTAGGCTTAGCTATGCTTCAACGTGGTGTATACTCACGAGGTGTATAGATTGGGCCCCACCATGTTGGGGAGAGATCAGAACCGTTGGTTTCTTGATGGGTTGTATGCTTTTGTGGTCAAAAATAGGAAGTGTTGGTCCGATCAATGATGGGCAGGATTCTAGCTGTGGAAGCCATTGTTGTTAGCGAAGTGGGATGCAATTTTATTAATGTGATCATGGTTGGGGACGAAGTGACCATAATGATGGTATTGTCTCCGTAACGGTTTAGAACCAATGTGGGATTATCATTAATGTTCAATTGATAAATTATTTTACCAATAATTCGTCTAACCTTCAGTTCAATTAAAAAAGAAGAGATATAATTATTTGGATGATAATAAATAACCTAAATAACTCAACTTTAATGACTGAGTTTGTAGTTTATTGGTGTTAAGTTAATTCTAATACTAAAAAAATATTTTTTTATTAAAATAAATAAAATAATTTATAAAAATAACCCAACTTCACTAACGGATATTTACTTTGAAATAATACAACAATAATATATTATGATTACAATTTTTGCTATAGTAATAACTAAAAAAAATCATATTAATTAATCACATTAACTACCCAAAGAACCTTGAACACAAATAATAATTAATTTAAATCTCCAATTATTCATTATATAATGTGTTTAAAAATTAAAATTAAATATAAAATAAAAAAGGATTAATTGACAACAACACAAAAGAGCTCATTAAATTCACAAAAGCTTATGAATGAACAATCATGGCGGTGGTGAAGCATCTTGCAAAATGAGAAAGTTAAGGCATGTATGCAAGAGTGGAGTAGGCCAAACAAAGAGAGACCTATGAGTATTCTATTTCTCATGTGACACAAAGAAAAGAACACACAACCCAAAATCCACATAAAATAATCAATAAACCAACCAAATGGAGCTCACAATAAAGCAAATCAGAATGGTCCTATCGTATAACGACTATTCTTTTCCCACCATAATACCACGATTAATTCACCACACGAGAAATTCATAAAAGTCCGTTATGGTAATAGACTCTGTTAGTAATGGCAATTAATAATCTAAAAATGATATGTTTAGTATATAGAGTAGATTTTCACACCAATCCCTCTTGTTTCCTCTTTTGTTCTCACTTCACTCTAAAATTATCTATTCTTCCAATGCCTCTCTACGGCTCTATATGCTAAACTAAAGCCAAAGCACTTACCTTTACCAAGTCTTCAACACTTTCTTCTTTAACTTTCACACACTAGTCTCTCTCTCCTTCTCTCTAAACTGGTTTTCTTTCTGGTGAAAGGTAAGAGCTTTGCATATCTCTTAAACGGTCTGTCAGGGAATTTGGCAATTTAAGATACGCGGAATAACAAGAACAATCACACAAGAACACAAGATTTACGTGGTTCGATCAATAACCGATCTACGTCAACGGGCAAAGCACAAGTAATTCTACTATTCAGAGTAAAAAACAAGCACAATGGCTTACAACGACGTTCAAAGACTTCCCAAGACGTTCCCAAACCCCCCTTATATAGTTAACAAGTAGTACAATTAAAAACTAATTAGGAAAACCCTAATTGAAACCCTAAATCCCGTCAGAATTGGTTACACGGTCAAGGAAGCAAAGACACGGACAAACACCTTCAAGACACGGTCACGTCTTCACGTTCGTGTACCTCCATAAGCCCGACAACGAAACAGTGAATTACACGGTTAATCCGTGTGGCCAAGGCCGTGTCCGCCCAGATCTTTTCTCTTCTGACTCCAGTGAATTACACGGTTAAGCTCACGCTCGTGTAGCTCCCCGTGTCCATCCAACAACTCTTTTTCCTTCACAAATCCGTCCTTTTTTGGCTTGTATCACTTCCCATAAGGTTTTGGCTTCAATCTTGATCAAGAAATTCACTCCAATCTCAACAATTCTCTACCTTGGAGTGAAGTTTCTTTTTCGTTCAACTCTGAATCCCGAATCACTCATCTGCCACACCACCCGAAGGGCCTCACGTCCTGCAACAACATACCAAGTCCATCCCGGACTTGCTTCCACTAGCGCTAGCTTTCCATTCACTCCTAACAACACACCACCCCACATCTTTTCCTGTGTCCTTCAGTAATGACCTTTTATCATCACCAACACAATTGACATGTCTTGGTAAACTTGTTGTTAGACTTCATAAATCAACCTGATTAATCTTTTCTTGTTCCAGAGTCTCAATCACAAATTCCACCTGTTTTCCTGCAGAACTCACAACAGTCTTTAAATCATTAGCAACAACTGAATTGCCAATCAAGGTGTAAATGTCATTCTGCAATTTACCATTCATCACAACCGAAGATTTCTTGCACGACCGAATTCCTCCACCACTTCCCGAGAAACTATAACCATGCTTCGACAAAGCACCAACCGAAATCAAGTTCCTTCTCAACCCAGGGACATACCAAGCTTCAAGTTTTTTGACCTTCCCGTCATGCATCCTGATCTTCAAAGATCTACTGCCTTCAACACTCAACTTCTCACCATCTCCCAATTTAACACTGCCTTTTCATTCTTTAAAAGAATCAAACAGTTTCCTGGAAAAAAATCATGTGATAAGTTGCACCAGTGTCAATAATCCAGTTATCTTCAGATCTACATGCAGAATCAGTCAACATTTCACTACTCTCCCCCTATCAGAATTATCCTGAAATCTCACAGAATTATTCTGAACAATTGTTGCCCTTGATCTCTCACCGTTTCTCCTATGTGGACAATTCTTGCTCACGTGCCCAATCTCCTTACAGTGATAACACATCAAACCATGATTCTTACCCATTCCCTTGCTCCTACTAATGGTTAATCTGGACTCCACTCTAGCTCCACCCGAACTAGAAGTTAACCTCTTCGGTTCTTTAGACAACAAAGCATCCTTCACATCATTAACAGAAATTTCGTCTCTACTATACACGATAGTATCAACAAAACTCTCATATAACTCAGGCAACGAATGCAACAGAAACATAGCTTGATCCTCATCATCAATCTCAACACCAACACCTTTCAAATCTAATACAATCCTATTAAATTTATCAAGATGTTCGTTTACCTGCATGCCTTCTACATTCTCAAGGTATGCAGTCGCATTTTTGTGATAAAACTTGTTTGACAGAGATCTCTTCTGATATCTACTTTCAAGCTTCTGCCACAAGCCTGTTGCAGTAGTTTCATCAGCCACCTCCCTCAAGACTTCATCTGTCAGACTCAATAGAATTGTACTATGCGCTCTCTTCACAGCCTCCGCTTTCTACGCCGCTGTCAGTTATTTCGGTAATTTCTCTTCACCTTCAATCGCCTCCTCATACTTCTGCTGAACCAGAATTGCCTTCATCTTCAGCTTCCACAACATGAAATCATTCGAACCATTGAATTTCTCAATATCGAATTTATACGAAGACATTTGCTTTCTGCAGAACGAACCCAGAAGTTTCTGAACAAACAACTGTAGCTCTGATACCACTTGTCAAGGAATCTGACGATTTAAGATACGCGAAATAACAAGAGCAATCACACAAGAACACAAGATTTTCATGGTTCGATCAATAACCGATCTATGTCTACGGACAGAGCACAAGTAATTCTACTATTTAGAGTAAAAAAACAAGCACAATGGCTTACAACGACGTTCAAAGACTTTCCAAAACATTCTCAAGCCCTCCTTATATAGTTAACAAGTAGTACAAGTCAAAACTAATTAGAAAAATCCTAATTGAAACCCTGAATCCCGTCAGAATTGGTTATACGGTCAAGGAAGCAAAGACACGGACAGACACCTTCAAGACACAGTCACGTCTTCATGTCTGTGTACCTCCAGAAGCCCGACAACGAAACACACAGGCACGGACACGGTCGTGGCCAAGGCCGTGTCCGCCCAGATCTCTTCTCTTCTGGCTCCAGTGAATTACACGGTCAAGCCCACGCCCGTCCATCAACTCTTTTTCCTTCACAAATCTGTCATTCTTTGGCTTGTATCACTTCCCATAAGGTTTTGCCTTCTATCTTGATCAAGAAATTCACTCCAATCTCAATACGGTCATTGTGGTGGTGGACATGTTTGCTTTGATTTTTGTGGTGTTTCTGGTGTTTAACTCTAGTGGCTTAGTGTGTTCTTTGAATGAGGAAGGTTATGCATTGTTGTCGTTTAAGCAGTCCATATATGAAGACCCAGAAGGGTCTTTGAACAACTGGAATTCCTCTGATGAAAACCCATGTTCATGGAATGGGGTTACATGCAAGGAACAAAGAGTTGTTTCTGTTGGCATTCCAAAGAAGAAACTTACTGGGTTTCTTCCTTCTTCTCTTGGGTCTCTTACTGACCTCAGACATGTCAATTTGAGGAATAACAGGTTCTATGGGAACTTGCCTTCTGAGCTCTTTCAAGCTCAAGGGCTTCAAAGTTTGGCTCT
>CAODLS011621686.1:0-11915 GCA_948243855.1 Flueggea neowawraea
TTGATTTTATTTGCATAATTAATTTGAATGTATGAGTATACGTATATATATTTACATTATTATTATTTTGGTTTATAACACTTTGCTTATAATTTATAAAATCTGAATGTTCGTTAAATTGGATAATTATTAAAATGAATAGTTGGGTAGAATTTGGGTAGAATTTCTGAGTACTCTGAGGCTTGTATAGGATGGGCTTGACTTCCATAAACTGTCCATCTTGTACGCAGGTCACGATCCCAAAACGGGTCGTGACAGTTAAATTTCAGGTGTATAAGGTGAATAACAGATGTGCATAGGGTCTACAACAAGTGTATAATTATTGGACAAAACAAGTTTTAAATTTATTTAGTATATTAATTTAGTTTTCAATGGATTTAAGTTGTCCAAATGGTATTTAAATGGCAGACAATAGGTGTAAAAAATGAGTTTTGAACTAATTAACTTGATAAATTTTGTTTTGTTTATTGTTTTTAGAGAATTATATATAAGTGGACAACATATAAACTTATGATGGACAGAAATGTCTACCATTTAACTACCATGTGTACTCCAATTATCCACCATCTATCTACTATTTACATTTAACAATAGTATGTACAACATGTGTACATATAGTGGAAAAGAATTTATACCCATTTGTACATCAAATTAAGGAAGTGATTTGAAATTTTCTAAAACTTAGAGGCATTTCTTGACTGATAGAACTTGCGTTTATGGTTTTGAAACCTCAGCCACTACCATCGCCACCACCGTTAAGCCAAACCTTATGGCTCCGCCATATCAAATCAATCATTGCTTTCCTCTCCTTCATGATTGCCTCTACCAGTCCAATTGTTGTCATATTTCAGTTTCTCCTTGACAGCAAAGAGAAGAAAAGGTGAGGAGGAAGCTTGACAGTACCATCATTGAGATTGGTCTAATGTCATGACATTAGATCCATAATTGATCTGATGTCGTGTCATCGCTCTGTCATCGAGAGAGAGATCAAGCTTGATGGCTAGCGATTAGGAGAGAATAACGACGAGAGAGATAAACAGTGAGAGAGAGGGGCAGTGGAGGAAGAGGAGGAGATTGCGGCAGTGTAGAGGGAGGAAGAGAAGAGGAAGAAGGGGGGAGAAGGAGTGGAGACGGAATGACAAGAGATAAAGAGAGGAGGGAGAAAGAGGAGTGAGAGGGAAAAATGATTAAATAAAAAGAGTTAGTTTGATAGAGGTAACAATTGTGCCAATAAAATACGTTAGACTATTATTTTCACAAAGTCAAAGTGTCTACATGAAGCTCGTGTAATTTTCTCAAACTTTAATTAGGTGGTTGTAGGAATTATCATACCCAACCCATCTTATTAATTTGTATGGCTCATTGGCCATTGGTTACAAGTCCAATCCATACACATTGTTTCTCTTGTTAATTATGCCATATATCTCAAATGAAATTCAAATTTTGATAAAAAGAATGCAAAGTTTGGTAATGAGGTGAATACCACATTTTAAGTTTTAGCCTTGGCATATGCCATCTTTTGAAATTTGATCTTAAAAATATCATATCCATTCAAATAAAAATAAAATTTTCAATCATTTTTTTATTTTTTTCTCTCTCCTCTTCTTCTCTCCCACACTCTCGTTTCCCTCTCTTGGTATCTCTCTTCCTCTCCCGAACCCTAGCTGCTCTTTCCCGTCCACCTTCCCTCCTCTACCACTTATCTCTTCCTCTCTCTCTCCTCTCCCTCGTTTTCTCTTTCTATTTATTCCTCTCATTCGCTCTTTTAAATGCAGTTCTCTCCTCTCCTTTCCTCTGCTCTCTTGATTTCAGTTCTTTATCCTCTACTGTGTTTCGTCCCACCATGTCCATATGACCAGATCTGAAAACGTTTGACAGGAAGTGTTGTTGTTGGGCGAAGAGAGAAGGCGAGAGAGGAAGTGTTGAACGGTGCGAAGAGAAAAGGCGAGAAAGGAAGCATTGTAGTGACACGAGACGAGATCTAGTGGTGAATGACGCGAGAAGGAGTTGGAGCAGCGGCGTTACACATTCTGGTTGCTTAGATCTCAGTGGCAACGGCTAGGGTTGAAATCCTAGCTGTTGCCTTTGTTTAGTTGCATTAAATTATGAAAGTGCCCTTAATTTTAAAATCATTTTCAAAAAATCCTTTTTGTTGTTTGTTCATAAATGCTTTTGTGAGGCTAAATGGTTTAATGAAGAAAAACACTTCCAAACACAATTTGTGCAGGTTGATTTTTTTATTTTAGTTGGGTTCTGTTGAGTTTGATTGATTTTGTACAGATATGATTAAATTTGGAGATCTTCGTAGACATTTGGAAATATTCGAAGACCTTCAGAGACCAAATTAATTATCATCAAATAAATTAAAATTTATAAATATATATATATATATATATATATATATATTGAGCTTAATTTAAAAAAAAAAGTATAACACTCAGAAAATTTGTTGAATCAATTTTTTATAAAAAAAATTGTGAGATTTGGACACCTTTAGAGACTTTTGGAGACCTTCTGAATTAAATCAAACTCTTCATAAAAAATTGTAAAATCTCTTTCAAAAATTTTTAGAGACTTTTGGAGACCTCTGGAGATATTCTGGAAAATAATATATTTTTTTTATTGAAATTCATTTTTCCTCGAAAAAATCAATTTTCCCCGAAAATATCGCGATTTCTCGTGAATATGGCATTTTTCAAATGAGTTTTATTTTTCTGACATTTTTTCAAAATTGGTATTGTTAGAAGACAATTTTCAAAATTAGTATTTGATTTTGATATAAAAGTGTGATTTTCCGTTGTTTCTCGCCATATTTGTTTTAAGATGGCTTATTAGCTCCAAATTTTTTGTAAAAATGGACAAGTATTTTAAGATTAAATTATGATTGATTTTTTTTAAATAAATATTTTTTATCTTTTAACAAATAAAGTCCACTCTGATTGTAATTAAGTTGCATAAAGTTAATGGTTCAACCAAAGTTGAATTGTTTGGATACGCAGAAGAAATTAGATTGTGGCTTCCTGGAAGAATAAAGTTTAATAAAAGAAATTGGTGTGTATGGGTAGAGCAAGTGAATCACGTCATATGTGCTGGAGTGTCATACAGGATAAAGTTATGAATTGAATGATACGTTTTGTAGTCGTCATGATTTGAATAGTGCTGCACAGAATTATGCTAGGGCATGGAAGAAGAAAGTGGACAATCATTCATGCGACTGTCTAGTAAGTGGTAGGCTATGGAGCAAGGCTTCCACATGACTGGAACAACTGCTAGCAGTAATAATGCTTCATTTATATGTAGAAAGTGTTAGACAGCAAAGCGTGGACATTAATCCACATCAACTTTAGGGAAAAAACCAACCGCTTTCTATACGAATTATAAGAGAGAGATCGGAATTCTAATGTAAAAACTCATACAACAGATTAAATCAATAAAAAGCAACATACGAGGCGATCAAAATGCTCATTCCAGGCATGCATGCATGAGACTCCTTTATGTAATAAGACGAAAGATCACATGTGGTATTATTCTTTCTACACAGACAGATATTTTTTGTTGAATGTTTGCAATATAGACAAATAAATGTGAAATTGTATGAATGATGAGATAGCAGCAGCAATAGGTTGATTTTTTTGTCTGTCTCAAACGTTTTGAGCATATCATATGAGTTAAGATGCAATCCTCCACCTTCAATATATATTGATCAGGTTATAATATATGACAATCCATCTTTGTTCTCTCACTCCGTTTTTCTGGTCTCTTTAGTCCGAGTATATATTTATATATATAGTTCTATATATATGCATTTTAACAGTTAACTAGCGAATATACCTGCGCTTTGCTGCAGGGATGATAATGTAAAATTTTATGGCAATTGAGAATTAAAAACATTTTACTAAAAACATAGAAGAGATTTAAAAACGAATCATCACATTATCATGATTTAAGATAAAAATTATTCACTTATATATTGTCAGCTAAAAAATAGAATGAATTTGACGTTTTAAGAATACTAACCTTTTATACACGTGCATTGTATGTGATACATGTTTTTATTAAATTTTTGAATAATTATTTCAAATATATAGTTAAATTATTTTTAAATATACATAAACACGACAATGTAAAACATATCTTCCAATTATAAAAATACATAGAGAATTACATAAAATCTTTTAATTTAACAAAATATTGAGCATGCATCTTTCAAATTCTTCATGAGAATTTTTTAAATATGTTTTATTATTTTAATTTTATTTAATAGGAAACATATTGTTCGATTTGAAACAAAATTATTTGAATCAAAATTTATCCAAAGATTGTTTTCTATTGAATAGTTAAGAACTACGACATACGTAGAGGTTAATTGCTTTTTGTTTTTGGTCTGATCAGGCATCATCTCAAAACTTGAATTTGCTATAGGTTTATGGAAATTATCATGTTGCCACCAAGCTAGTCTCCAAAATTTTTTCATAAAGAAATTATAGCTACAGATAGGAATCGTTTCCTCCTTTTTGGAAAATGTTTCTTCTCCATGTAATGTTCGCCAATCAAACCACATTTCAATGCATGGAACTAAATGAAGAATGATAATGCAGATATTACCAGCGGAAGCACTGCTAGGAACAGCTGCCCTTGCTAATGTCCCGTCGAAAAGTACAACGTCAACCTGAGCATGTACAACATACTCTCCATCTTTAAAGAGTCAAGTATCGCTGACGCGTGTATCTATGAAGCTTGGAGAAGCGGCAATAGATTCTAGTACATAAGTGGCATAAAGCACAAATATAACTCAGAAACCTCAGATTTACATTGAATATTGCAATAAGAACACACCACTATGCATGCTCATAGTCATATAGAGCAAAACAAACCATACACAAGGCAGTCGCCGAACCCTACACCACACACCTTCCTTGATTAAAGACCATGACCCAGAACTGAGACTTCTTTATTTATACGTAATTGTATTAGATAAAATTATTCAAATATATATTAAAGATAACGTTGTTAAATTTATTAAGAATCTTTTGTAATGATCTATTTTTTTAACAATTCTGATAACAATATTCAGATAAGATAAAATTATGCAAATATATAGTGAAGAAAATGTTGTTAAGTTTATTAAAAATCTTTTCGAATTATCAGATAAGATAATTTTTACTTAAATAATAAATGTCAAAATAAAATATTTGTAATTATTAAAAAAATGTTGTTAAGTTTATTAAAAATCTTCTCGAATTATTAGATAAGGTAATGTTTACTTAAATAATAAATGTCAATAACATATTTGTAATTATTGGAAAAAAAAGAGGGCTATATTAGTCTAAAATAGTTTTTTCCACATTCATACTTTTATATATATTATGATTATGATTTTTAATTAATTTTATCACTTCAGATAGTAATTATAGTATCCATATGTTATGATTATGATCTTTAATTAATTTTATCACGATTGGATGGTATTCCCTAACAGTGCTTTATAATTATAAAATCCAATGTTAATACGAAACGGATAATAATGAGCACGCACTTACAAGATCGTAGAATCCATATTATAGTGGCATATTTTGTTGGTAGATTCCAATGTTAATCCAACAGTGCGCTGTTGTTCCTTTAGTATTTCGAATTTTCTGTTCTGAATTGTTGAGTCATCCTTAATTTTATGTGTACTTATCACGTCAGTGGTTAGTATTCTTATTTCATGTCATAATACATCCTTCACATAGTAATTATAGTAGAATCTAACTCTGATTAGATAGTTCTCAAATAATTTAATTTTTTAATGATAAATAATTATCAAATATTTATAAAATAAAAGAATTAGAAGTATTTATGAATAAAGAAGAGGGATAAAAGTATTTAATTTTTTTTCAACATCCGTACATTTATATATATTATGACTAGAGCTTCGGTTAATTTTTAGTTCATGTTTAATATGTCGGTTGATTTTTCCAGGGAAGAAATTTTCTTAACTGACAGCAATATTTTTTGCATCTTCTTGGAAATGTTTGATATCTGTGAGATCGTAGCATTGCAAAAACAAAATCGAATGGAAATTTCCAGTCATATTATTAAAATCTGCAAAAATTAGAAATAATCATGAAAGGAACTTTAGAAATATTCATGAAATAAGAAAAACAGAGTAGGAAAAATAATAAGCAACGTTGTGACAAACACAAAAAGTAATTTTAAAAAGACAAAAAAACTAAAGTTTCATCAATACTCAAAATAAAAACGTTAATTAAAGCAACGTTCAAAAATTAATATTTCTCCTTCTTAATTCTTCTGTTCAGTTGGGATGATTGGTCTTCGTTTTCAATGTCAATCTCTTTTGGTGGCACTTCAACATATCTTTCAATTTCCTCAGCACTAATTTGCTTTCTTGATCAATTTTGTTCTCTTGCTTTAGTTAATCTCACCAGAAAGCGATATTCATTATCTTTGCACAACACCAACTACCTATAAAATGCATTTTTTTTCTTTTTTTTTTTGTGAATATTAATAAAAAAATTAGTGATAAAATCATAAATTAATATTATGCATTTTTTAAAATTATATTGAATTATTTTTCATACCTTCATCACAAATTTGATATATTCTTTCACTAGACATTCAATGAGGACTTTAGCCTTGTCAAATAAAGTAATAGTGGTATCATCACTCCCATCAGAAACATTGAGCCTCAGCATATACCTAAAACAATTTTATTCAACTTATATGTATATGGGCTTATCTAATTTTCAGACCAATTTAAAATAATTTCATAAAATTATCAAATACTTATTGTGGAGATAAACCACACGTTGGACATGGAATTGGGCATTGCATTTTGATTGTAATATAAATTGTAATACCATGAGATAAATATTTATCTCCATATACTTATCAAATACCACATATGTCAATAAGAAACATTAATGCCACATATCTTTACAGATAAAATTATCAAACACTTATCATGGAGATAAACGACTTGGACGTAGAATTGAATACTTTGGCTGTTTTTAATAAAAGACCTGAGTCTTAAGAATCAGTAATTGCAATAAAGACATCTTAACTAGGCTGACACCTCTCCTGCAAACTCTTTATCTTTCTAAGCTCAAATTCATTAAGAACGAAAATATATGCTAGATAAGTAGTTCCAACCCAATGAAAGGGCAAACCAAAGCACAAAAAACCTGCCAGCTCGATGTTGTGAGCAAAGAAAAGAAAACAAATCATGTTGAAAAGGAAAGAAACCACAAAGTAAAACGAAAATGCTCCCTTCCATGCCCATCGAAGTCAAATAAAGATGCGTAGAATTCCGGTGCAGTAAACCACCATTGTTCAGCTTTATTGTGAATTATTTCCTTTGATAACCTGTTTGCCACTGTATTTCCTTCCCTGAAAACATGGGAGATAATAAATTCTATGCTTGCCAGATGGCTGAGACAATGAGACGAGTCTGGCAAGAGCTTCCAAGGCACCGAGAGACTTCGTTCCTTCAATAAATTAATAGCATAAATAGAGTCGCTTTCAATCCAAATGCATAACCAGCCATAAGAATGAGCTCTATTGACAGCATAAATTATTGTATATAATTCAGCTTCAAAAGCATAACAGACAGACAAAGGCACAACAAAACAGTCTTTAACAAAACCTCTTTAAGTACGAAACACGCCACCAGTATTTATCAGGGGCAGATGCAGGTGGGGGCGTGTGTGGGAGGCCGCCCCCATCGACAGCCTGGGGTACCCTTACACCCCCTCCTTTGGGCCACCCTTCCTCCCACTCCACCCTTCTTGTTTTGCTCTGTATTTCTAGTCATTGCGCCGCCTAGGCCTCCTCCTCCTTGACGCTCTGCCTCCACATCCAAATATTTCTAGATCCGCCACTGGTATTTGTGAATTAAAAAAGAAGGATAAAAGTGTATAAATTTTTTTCTACATTCTTACATTTATATATATTATGATTATAATAATTTTCGGATATTGGTATCACATGCAACAAACCAAAAACTGAACGAATCAAAAACTAATAAATGGTTTGAGTTAGTAACTTCGACAAGCGCAGCGGAAATCTTAAGTAGAAACAAATCTAGTTGTATGCTAGTCTCATATGTAAATCACTTTCGTTAATTAATAATGAGAATGACATAAACTAATTTTGCCTTTTGTGTCCCATACGAAATCCTCACGGATGTAGAGATCTGCATGAGAGAGAAGGAGGATAACTAACTACTGCTAGTAAAAGAAAACCTCAAAGTGAGGTTATTTTTTATTAATCATAACTTGAGAGTACTGAGTATTTGAAAGAAGACAAAAAGAAGGGTTGGACTTGATGTGAGTGAGACAAAAGAAAAAAGAGTGCAACCAAAGCTGCAATACATGGGACTGTTCCCAAAATTTAATTTAAACATTTGTTCATCCAGCCCAACAAGGTTGTAGAAAATAGAATCCGACTTTGATATATATAGTAATGGTAACTATACGTTGCCAACAAACTAAAGCTCTGCTGCCTGAAATTGTGGATACTCCTGAATATTGTAAAGCTAGCTATTGACAGTGATAATTACAGATGATAGACTTTGCACAGCAATAACCATGGCTATGAAATTTGAGGAGGATCTTAACCTCTTGAAATGCAATGACCCACTTCCAGTTTTCTAGTCAAACCTTTAAACCCACTTTCAATGGTATTTTGCTTCTGTTAACTTTCTCACAATCATCACATCCTACATTTCTTTTGATTCCTTTCATTTTGTCTCACATTTATACAACTCTTCATTTATTATTATATATCTTTGGCTGATAAGTGCTAGCTTACTTTCCAAATTAATTATACACCTGCTGAAATGCTTGGACTATCATAATTACATTAGGAATAATTTATATTTGAAATATAGAGGCCGACTACGAGTTTATTAATTCCAATGGAAGTACTGCTTGATTCACCAGTACAGGTAATAATTTCTTTTTCTTTTTGTTGCCAAGTTGAAATTAAACATTCAAATCAGTATTTTTTTTATTTTAAATAAGGCCTTTCATTTATTTTGGGAATACAAGCCCTGGTTTTGGGACTCACAACATCAACTGAGAACACTTTGGTTTGGTGCGATAAGAGCACTGTATTTGTGTTTTATTGATTACAGTTTCTAAGCGACATGAGGTGTCAAAAGGCACTGGAATTTATGCTCTTCACAAAAGTAATAACTTTTTATTTCATTTTCTTTTCTTAATTTTCAGTCATTCAACATCTTTTTTTCTTTTATGGAAGCTTGACTGACCATTCATACCTTTATGTACAATAAGGAATCTTTGAGGACACAAGAAAAATTATTCTATAATTTCATTATTGTATATATTATATGCGCAAAATCAGTAATTATTCTTAATCTGATCAAAAGCATGGTCTAAGATTCCACAACCTAGCAAATGGTCCTCTTAATTCATGAGTTCGATTATTTATGAGAAAAAAATTTATTGCCATGCATGCATATATGAATTCTGTTTGTTGCTGTTTTTTGTAAAATTTCATTCCATGCATGCAGCTTCATTTCTTTTCTTTGTCTCTCTTTTCTTTTTTTGTGCTTGAATTAAAATTTGCATAAGTTGGTTAACTAGAATATGATTATCAATTTAGTACACATTAATCAAATCAAGTTAATCGTAACTAATAAGTTTATAGTTTAGTGATACTAGAGTCGCATTCAACATTAAAGGGTGGAGAATTCGTGAGAGACTATATATATATATATATATATATATTAAAAAAGCTAATCGTGAAAATGATAATAACCTTTGCACATGCAAATATGTAGGGGAGTTGTGTCAAATGCACTGATTGCCATGGCAAGGCTATCAGCAGACGCTGAATTAAGAGATTTAAGAACTTTCTTTTTTTTTAATCAAGGATTTAAATACTTTCTTGATTGTCAAGGGACGGAGGTGAGGAATTTGAAGAGAGTTAAATCATTTTTGTTGGTGACTTCTTTCACTTATAGCCAACCTGTCAAGTTCATTGAAAGGAACCTGCAAGATTATTAATTATTCTCCCCAAGATAAGTAGTTGCCATGTTACCAAGACAGATTGAAGTAGCAGAAGGAGACGGAACTTCCTCCATTCAAGATTAATGTGAAGGGGAAAAATCTATAATATTAATTTTTTTTAATATTTTTGTTTAATTAAGGCATTGCTACTAGAGCATGAACATCCAATCAGAATCCAGAAACATTTAAATGGACAAACGTATGAAGGAGGAAGAAAGGAAGCATTTATTCTTCTTTCTCCTTTCAGTAAGGGTGGAGGAGAAGAAGGACACGTGAAAAGCTATCTTTAATCACTTAGTAAACTAATGCCACCACTGTTTTCTTATATTTGTTTCCGCCATTGTTGCCTCCTTTTATTTCTGTATATAAACTTCACGCACAACCTCCAATTTCAGTGCAGAAATTGGGCCTCTCTACCCATCTGTTTCTTTTTCTTCTTCTTTTAATAAAACGCTCTTCGTACATAACTCCAGTTCCTCATAGGTCTTAGAATAAACAATGCAGGTAAGATTTTTTAATGTTTTGTTTTGGTTGGTTCTGTATTTGACAGTGATTTGCTTAAGTGGTTCACTAAGAGCTAGAACTATTATAAATAACTGCTAGAACTATTATAAATAACATGAGCCAAATGAAGCCGCCACTATAGCGCGAATTGTGTTTAATATTGTACAAATTAGCCACTAATACTGTTTTATTCTTCTGTTTTGTCACTATCTTAATCTGTTCCTGTGTTTTTGGGAATGGAAAAGTGAATTTTGTCTGTTAGTTACCTTATGTAATTAAGCATAAATTAAATGATCATGCTGCTCATGCATGTTTGATCTCATGTTGAGGCAATAATGTTGGGCTAATTAACTTCATCAACTTAAATGGAAGTTCAGATTGTTATTCCCATGTGCAGCTTTTTTTTTCCCTTCTTTATAAAGGTGGGTATGTATGTGGTTATTCACTTTTAAGCTAAAAGGCAATATTAAAAGTGCAGAACTGTTATTCATTGTCCAATACAATCGTCCTCTCTCCTACCTCCAACACCAAAGCTAGAAAGTTAGACTTTCACACTTCCTGAAAAAGAGTATAATTTTCCTCCTCAAGTTGTGTAAAATGGTCTACATAAAATTGAGAGAAGGAAATGGTCTGGTTAAAATGTTGTCTGAAGATAGTTAGAGAGTTTGAGAGAGAGTTGACTATCTTATGTTCTTTAGTGGAATTGATGGCTTGTTTGAATAAGCACAATAATACGGGAGAGAGCCATTGACACACATAAAATCTTACAGTTGTGATACCACAAATTACAAAAAAGTATTCCCTCCCCATTTCTTTATTGCCTTTCATTTTCTTGTGATTTTATACTTGGCTGATTAGAGATTCCCATACAACCTCTATGTATACCACCATTTTCTTGCTCCATAACATTCATGTAACTACTTGCCTTTCCTCTTCCAACTTCAGTCAGAAGGGGTGAAACTAAGTGCAAGAACCTGTTTTTGTGACTAGTGATTGTGTGTTTTGTGGGTGCTAAGCCGTTTTAGGTTAGGTGGTGCATATAAGTGCACCTCTCCATTTGTTTGGCCATTTGAGTGGGAGTTATTAACAAGTTAAACATACCCAATTTGCCTTTGAACTTGATCAAACATTTTAAATATTCATACTCCTCATTTCCAACTCTAACACTCTCAAGAACATGTCATTTTGGTTATGGCATCTGTTGAATGCAAGATGGGTGAGAATGCTGCCTTAATGAGCCATCACCACCACCACCATTACAACCACAACCACCAAGTCTTTGACATCTCCATTGATGTTCCTCCTCAAAATGGCTCCAAATGCTTCGATGACGATGGCCGTCTCAAAAGAACTGGTACACATTCTCTGCTCCTCCCC
>CAODLS011621964.1:0-16321 GCA_948243855.1 Flueggea neowawraea
CTGCACGGTGCTGCCACGTGTCGCAGTAGCGTGGTGACACATATCGATAAGACACGTGTCAGAATCTGAATCGGCTACATGTCGCTTTCTTAATGGTCCAAGTCGACCGATATGCACGCCAAGTGTCACAATGACGTGTCCGCCCATGATGCAGCGATGTTGGAAAATGTAGTCCGCCTATGACGGGTGAACCAAATTCGGTCGGTCAAGGTGTGAATCAAGATCGTGGGCCCAGACCAATTGGAAAGTCCAATTGAGGAGAATCAAACTCGGTTAGTCAAGGTGTGAACCGAGACGTGAACCGAGGCCAATTGGCAAGACCAATTGAGTTAATGATGAAATGACCCCGTTGGGCCCATTAGGCCCGTTAGTTCGTTAGAGGCTTATATAAGGAGTTTTGCTCCTTCCTCTCATTCGAACAACACCAACACACAGACAAAGAGAGAGAGATAGAGAGCTCTCAATCGGGAGAGAGAGAGGTTCGATCTCTTGTCCCGAGTCCTGCACATATCACGTGTGACATCTAGACTGCGAAATAACCGAGCACTCCCGTCTATATTTCAACTGTGGTTTGCTCGTAATACCAACATAGAACTGGTCTTGCTCTGCTACAAACTTCCGCTGAAATCGAGATTAGTAAATCAAACCTATTTATTATATTATTTATTAATTAAACTGGTATATGATTCCTTCACATATAAAGAAATTTTAAGCTTCGTCAAAGAAAATATAAATTTTGTCATTGATAAAACGTATATCCAATTAGAATATAAAATATGTAAAAAAAAATTCCAAATAATTTAATAATTTTTTTTAAAATTGTGACTCATTATTTAATTTTTCATTTAATACTGATATGACATAAAAATTATTTGATATGTAATAATATTATATTAAAGTAAAATGAAAGTTTATAAAAGGCGACATTGTATTCAATTCATAAATGAGAAATGCTAACGACCACCTATTTTAAAACTCTATTTGAATACTCACCTTTGTGTTGGTTTATTTCGTCTCTTTTTTTTTTTGGTTCACTTTCTGGTCGTTCTTATTTTTCCCAAGTTCTATCTCCCTAATCATTTTACTACTCTTGATTCTTGGTTTTCCTAATTCCCTCTCCTCCAGTCCTCACATCAATTTCTTCCACTCTTATCTCAAAATGTTATTGTAAGCTCTCAGTGATTATAAAGGGTAGGTAATTGATTTTTATTAGTAGGATTACAAAATTAAAAGTAAGAACTAATAACAATTATTCAAGATATAAAAGTAAGAACTACACCAAACATTTCAAACAGAAAAAAATAATATTTATTTATGTCTGGGTCTTAGTTTATTCGAGAAGAAACGTCAAAATAGAATTAAACTTGTAATATTTTGATAAAAAAAAGTTGACAAATGAAAAGTATATTGATAAAAAAATGTGTGTGGAAATGATTGCTATAATTCCTCATCATGCTTTTTGCTTAGTTAATAAAAATAACAAAATTAACGCTCATCTTTTGTTTTGCATTTTTTCCCTCCATTGCCCTTCATCCAAACCACCAACTCCCTCTCCTTTCTGTTCCGTCCCTTTGGCCATCACCAAATACCAGCTCCTCTTTTTCCCTAAACTCATAACATAAATTAAGGAGGATGATTTAGATTTGTTTCTTTAATTTTGTTTCAGTAAGTCTAGTTCCTTAGTTTAGTTTATTTTCTCATACTGTTCTCGAGCCTAACAACGTCTCTTTATAGACGGCTTACAATGCTCAAGGGATCTGTTCTTTTAAAACCCTTGCTCAACAACAACCTAAAACTAATAGTATCATGAATTTTTTATGCACAAGATCCATTTCTATTCCTAGTAACCCCTAGTATTTCAGAAGACTTAAGAAAAATTTAAAAAGCCATAAGGATGAAAACAAGAGAGAAATTTTAGTCTCACACTTGGTCTGCCTCTTTTTATCAAGTGAAATCTTTATATAGACTTTAGGGTTTACAAGATGACAAAGTTACATAATTGATGTGGCATTACATTTTTGACTTAGTGGCCAACATATTTTGACTCTAACATACTATGACATAAGCGATGACATAATAACATCTTATGACATAAGTGATGACATAATTGACTTTACGAGGCATAAACATACACCCGCCAAATAAATAAACGGATTTACTTCACTGGTTATTATCAGGAAGGTTTTATACTGATGAGAGTCTTGTCCACGCGCTTTTCAGATTATATGGCTCATGTGGTAGACAGATATTGTTAAGTTTAGTTTTGATGATGATGAGAACAAAAGATCCATGAAAGATGAAGACCAGAAAATGGTTGTGCTGAAAATGATTACTGTGTACACAGTATGCTGGTGGAATCATACTATGCACACAGTATTGATACTATGCACACAGTATGTTGGTGGGATCATACTACGCACACATTATTGATACTATGCACACAATTGGCTGGTGGAATCATACTATGCACGTAAACAGGGTTCCAAAAAATGACAAATTCAAGATGCTCCTCGGGAATTTGAATTTGAATATTCCTTGACATAGTCACGTGAAGCATTAAAAGTGAAAACTTGAAAAAATCCATCTACGCACGTAATATCTGATATTATGCAAGTAATATCTAGTCTTGTGCACATAGTATCTGTTTTGTGCACACAATATCTGGTACAATGCACATAGTATCCGATGTCAGCATTGTACAACATTTGGATTTATTCTACAACGGCTCTATTATTGATTCCAACGGTCACAAACTCTAAGAAGGTTATAAATAGACATCTCTAACATTAGAAGAAAAGGGAGAATCATAGAGAAACTTTGGTCACACTTTGCAATCTTTATTTTCTCATTTATTCTCTTAATTTCCTTTTTATACACACTCTTACTATTTTCATTTGCTATTATTCTTGGGTTGGGTTGAACTCAAATTCTGTGTTTTAGGAACACAATTTGTAACAATCAAAGTATTTGATTGAAGGTTGTATAGGTTTCCTTGTTGAGCCTTTGAAAACAAGAGTGGTTTGCTAGTGAATCTTAGAACACTAGTGGATAGGTTTTTTTCCTTGTTTTGGTTCCTTAGAAAAGCAACAGAGATTGAAGGTTTCCTCATTTGTTTCCTTCAAAAACTAGAGGTGTAACGGTTTGCTTGTTGAGCCTGCAAAAACAAGTGGTATAAATGGTTTCCCTCCACCCGAAAATGAGGAGATAGTGGATTGAAATTCTTGAGTGGATCTCAAGAAGTGAATGTAGGTCAAGGAGGATCGAACCACTATAAATTAAGGCTTTGTTTTCTCTCTCCCTACTCTATTTACTTTACTTTATATTTTTGAATTAGTGGTTTTATTGCTTCCGCATTTATACTTTGATTTTACTTGTTTTAAGCTTTGTTATTTATTTTAATTTGCAAAAGATTTTCAACAAAGTTTTCAACTTGGTAAAAATTCAAATTACCCCCCTCTTGGATTGCCATTCTTATAGGGACGAAATCTTACAGATATCATTTCATAGTATTAGAATCTCTTCTTCAGATGAGTTGTCACTATTGTTGTCTCCATAATCAACATCTCTTTTGCTAGAAAAACAAAAAATCTGGAGGAGGTTGAACATGTGCTACTTGATTTAATTGTTCCATGACTTCATCAAGGTTTCTTTCAATGTAAGGACCTTGAAAAACTCTTATTGAGCTGGGAGCTGGAGTTGGGGCAATGATAACTTCAGCTGGTCTGGTTTGAAAGCCTGCAAGAGATGTAAGTGGAGGTGAAACTAAATTATTAATGAGGCATAAATGCTTAACTGATATCTCATTCTAGAATTCCCTTGAATTGAAGGTTTAATATCTCCCTAGGCATAACAAACATTATGTGTCCATAAGAAACCTTGAAAATGACGATAATAAGAATGATGGAAAATATAAACCACAGTGTATAGGTGATTTGATTGATCCATGATCCTTATATTGTCAATGATGATCTTGAGCTTCCTTCTCCAGACTAACCATTCAACAAAAGTCCATAACAAAGAGTGGCATTGTTGATCATCATTCAGGTGGTTGAGAATTTTTTGAGGGTCAAACTTTATGGCAATAGAGTGTAAAACCACTAAACACTATAAGAACCATAAGAAATCTTCAATGAATTAACTGGGCATCAGAAAGGGTTTCGTGAGAAAACTGTATGGAGTCCTAACATAATTGTTGACTTATTCATGAGTTTCCATAGGACCAAAGTGAGGAGGAAAAATTATTTTCTCCATCACCAACACGTAATTTGGAGTAGAGGGACCTGCCATAAAGACTATAGGCAATGAGCGCCAAGGGAGAATAAGCTATGTTGGTGATTTCTTAGGACGAGAGAGACAATGAGAAATGACATTCTAGTGTCCCTTTATACATTTTACTTTAAACTCATATTTGTTGAACCAGTCTTTCAGGCATAGACATTGGCTATCTGAAATTTTTTTATTTTTAAATTCGAAAATTTTGAGAAAAGAGGAGTTATCCATCTTAACCAAAAATTTATGACCAGTGAGATGGAATTCAAATTCCTTGATTCCATTCTTCACAGCTAAGATTTTCTTGTAGACTGTGTGATAGTACTTTTATGCATCAGAGAATTGACCACTGGCATGACCACAGTATTTTTGTGATCCTTTTTCGTCTTCTTCTAGAAGCATTGCTCCCCAAAATTCATCGTTGACATCTGTCTGTAGGATCCGCTTTCCTGTGCCAAGAATCTTTAAAGGTGGTGGCTTTTTACAAAGATTCTTTAATTCCTGGACAACTGTTGTTTGCTTCAAACCCCAAGTTAAGGCATTTTTCTTTAGCATTTTTGATAGTGTGCTAGTGTGTCGAGTAACACGAGGTAAGAAATTTCTGACATAGTTGACTATGCCAAGAAAAGATTGAATCTCCTTTTTGAAAAGATGTTCTTCTGGAAATTGGGCCAACCTTTCAACTAGAAGAGGCCTAATCTGATAGTGTCTGTCTTCAAATATGGAGCCAAGATACTCAATTTTGGGCTGGACCAGAATACTCTTTCTTTTGGACAACATGATTCCATATTGATCTACCAGTCTGAAAAAATATTGAAGTAGGGCCTGATGTGAATTTTGATCTTTAGAGAAAAGGAGAATGTCATCAATGTACACCAAGGTTGAATATAAGATGGGCTCAAAAATTCAAAGCATTGCCTTCTGGAATAATGAGAGAGCGGCCTTGAGACCAAAAGGCATAACCGTCCATTGATACTGGACTGTAGGAATACAAAACGTTGTTGTAGGCTTGTCATCTGGATGAAATTTTAGTTTCCAAAATCTTGCTTTAAGATCTAATTTGGAAAATAGCTTTGCTTTTTTACAGATGAACATGCAAAGACTGAATCTTTGGAAGAAGAAATGTATCATCTTTGAGAAAGACATTGAGAGGCTTGTAATCAATAACAAGTCTTTTCTTTCCTCTGATTTGTTCACTCATTTCGTTGACATATAATGCTTGACATGCTCATTCACTAGTAGTTGATTCAATTAGCTCTTATTGTAGAAATTGAGAACACTCTTCTTTTGCTAGAGCTAAGTTTGATGGGGTCATGCCTGGATGAGACAATTTAGTTGGGTTAACATCTTCACTCTTTTTAAATGATAGTTTCACAAAGAAATCAGAGTTCTTCCATATAAGTGATGGATGGGTGAAACTGGCATGGTTTTCTGAAAAGTGATGGTTGTATCTGGAAAACAAAGGGTGCTCAGACTCTTCAGCAATGAAAAAAGTTTGAGCAATTGTAAAGGGTTTAAATTGCTTCCAAAAATATAATCCATTTTTGCTCAAATGCATTTGTTGAAGCTGACTGAGAACATCAAAATCCAAAACAACATCCTTTCTTGGAAGGTCTGTGCCAATGAATTTAAGCCAATGATGGATCCTGGGTAAATCTGGATACCAATAGGCTACCTTGAGACATATTTGGTTATGAATATCTTTGACCATCGTCTGAGCTACTTCGGTATCTATGAATCCAATTACTTTGATAGAAAGATCATATTTGGATTTGTGATTTTTTATTTCATTATAAGGTAGTGCAAATGTCCGAGCAGAGAGGCAAGGAATAATAAAAAAATTCTTCATGATAATGAGTTGACATTGAGCTATCTAAAGTATCAGATTTTGAGTCTAATCATAATATTGTGAAGAAAACATTGTCTGGATCATTGGAACTACTTTGTTTAGCAAAAACAAACTCCAGATCTTGCTCAGGATTATATGGTGAAATCTTCATGACTTGTTGAATCAGTTTTGCAGATTTCTCCTTCTTGTTAGAGCAATTTTTTTCCAAAATGCCCTTTCTGACCGCAGAAAAAATAACGATCAAATTTCTTCCTAGAGGTTTTCTTTTTGAAGAAATGAAAACCTCTCTTCTTCTACTTGCCTCTTTTGGAAAACTGTTTCTTCGAATACTTCTTCCAGTGCTGCTTATTTTTGTCGTTTCTGTAGCCATATTTTTTGTCTTTGCATTTGATATTCAAATGAGACTTGTCACATGCTTTCAATAATCTAGAGTCTTTAGAAAGCATTTTGAAGAATATTTTTTGTTCGCACATCTTCTCAAGTACTTATGTCACATATTGGAATAATTCTCCCAATCCATGTTGTGAGATGTCTCTCTGAGAAACCATAATCAACCTGTTTATCTCATGATGGAATTGTTCTGGAAAATGAAGAAACAAATACTTGTTTGATTTATTTGCTTTTGTATCCTCCAAGCTGATAGTAAATTTGTGGCATCCAATGGTAATGAGTATGAAGATCTTTCTGCTGTAAAGAAAATCACTTCATTGCATAATAATCTTGCTCCAACTGTTTGAGGAAACTCCTTGAATCTCTAATGAACTCCTGATAAAGTACTCTTAGAGATTGATCTACATCTGCTTAGACAAATTGTCATTGTCGATAACCTCTAAGAGAATTGTACCAATCCCTCAAAGTTCCAATGAACCTTGAGGGTAGTTCTTTGAGAATCTATTCAGTTGTTAATTCTAGATTGTTGCGTTGACGATCAATCCAGGCACTTATCTCCAACATCTTTTCTCTCCTTTTTTATACATGAATATTATCAAAGGTGAACCAAGGGCTACCTTTTGGTTTTTTCTCCCGCGTAAGTGCAATATGAGTAGGTTCATCTTCTGAAAATTATGTCTCCATCTGAACAGTTTGGGATGATTCTTCAGGAGCTCGTGTAGACATCAATTTAGAAGTGATGTCTGCTTGATTTACTTATGAGTTAAAAGATAAATATGAGACTCTTGATCATTCAGAATTAATCTGGGAATTATCAGTTCCTGAATCAAACTCTTTTTTCGAATCTGAATCTAGAAACTTTTCAGACTCTGAGCTAGATCTATCTTCATGCATGTTTAAGAAGGACTCAATATGCGTTCCTTTTGAATGTTATGTACTATGGCAGAGGTTGGCTTTATCTAGCTAGAGGTAGTTCTTCATCTAAAGAAAAATATTGTCTTATTTCAAAAGTCTGTTGTTTTTGTTGAATTTGATTTTGATGATGATGAATGCAAAACATCTATGAAAGAGTTTCAGAAGTTCTATAGTGCATAATCTCTGATATGCATCAAGAACGCACGTTATTCACTTATAATGCACGTTGATCATGTGTAAAATGGCATTAAGGCGCGCTAAGCTGGAATCAATGGACGTTGAAGAAAAACAAAATGGATGACAATCATATGTAGTGGCATTAACGTACATTGAAGACTATCAACAAATTGTGTTGAGGTTCAGGTTGATGAGGAAGACATTGGTCCATAATCAAGGCATGTTGATAAGCAAAGGAGGAATCTTTGAAGAATTGATCAACACGCCTTAGTAATGAACTACGCACGTAGATAGGGTTCAGATGATGACAAATCCAATACGCTCCTCGGGATTTGAATTTGAATATTCCTCGTACAAGATGACGTTAGAATTAAATGAGTGAACTTTGAGAACGACAACGCACGTTGAGGAATCAACAAGGCACGTTGATGATCATCTGGGTAAAAGTGTATATTTTGGAAAGTGGAGCAAGGCACGCTGATCATCCATCAAGGCACGCTGAAGAATTTATCAAGGCGCGTTAATGCTCATCAAGGCACATTAATGAAAGACACTTTTCAACCAGAAGCACTGCAACTTCAACAAAGCACGCTGGTGGCTAACAACACACACTGATCATTGAGGACATATATGAAGAACGCACGTTGAAGACCAAATGTGAGTGACGTCAATTAAAATCAGAATTCTCTCTCTCTCACAAACGAATACTTTGAGGATTCCAATGGCTATATTTCTAAGAGTGGCTTTAAATAAACATCCCACAACAGAAAGAAGATAAGAGAATCATTTGCTATACTTTGTTATTATTGTTTCTCTCTTTTCTACATTTCTAACTCATTTGAGCTATTTACTTACTATTTTATATTGGGTTTGAGTGAGCTTTGAACCTGTTATATCATTGCATTGATTTTGTATCAAGCAAGGTTGTTTGCTTGGGTAGATAGGTTTCCTTGTTGTGCCTTAAAAAAATAAAAGTGGTTGCAAGTGAGCCTTAGAAAACTAGAGTTAGTTTGCTAATTGATCCAGCAAAAACTAGTAGTGCAGTTTGCTAGTTAAGCCCAAAAACTAGGGTAACAATTTTCTTGTTGAGCCTGCAAAAATAAGGTATAACGGTTTGCTTGTTGATCTCGTAAAAATATGTGTTGTTAACGGTTTCTCTCCACCCGGAAGTGCGAAAATAGTGGATTGAAATTCTCTAGTAGATCTAAATGAGTAGATGTAGGTCAAGGAGGACCGAACCACTATAAATATTAGGATTTGATTTTTCTCTCCCTTTCTCTATTTATTTTACATTTGATTTATATTATTGAGAGTGTGAATTGGAGTTTTTAGAGCTTCCGCATTTAACTTTGATTTTGGTTTGAAAAGAACTTTGTTATTTATTTTAGTTGGCAAAATATTTTTAACAAAGTTTCAAACTTGCTAAATATTCAATTCACCCATCTCTTGAATTGTCATTCCATTTTGTATTGGGACCAAATCTTTTCACTTACAGTTTGACCTGCTTCTTCTTCTTAGTAGTTTATCGCCCTCTTAGAATTATCAAAAGGTGAGAAAATTAAGGGCACTGTTGAACTTCTTGCAGATGTCATAAATCCTAGCCAATAAGGTGGATCAAGAGGTCTCATGAAGAGAGATCCTTGAGAAAGAGATGGCTCAGAAGGTCTCATGAACAAAGATCTACTAGGAGGAGGATCAAAAAGTGAAAGATGCTTCAAATCTTCCTGCATTCCCTTTAATTGCATCTTTTAATCCTTTAATTCTACTTTCTTTTGGTCAAATGATGGACCAAATTGATTGTTGATTTCCATTTTGTTCTAATTCTTCTCTAAATTTGAAATCCTTTTGTTGACTTCTTGGTAGAGATCTTGTATCCCTTTCTTAGCATGATCCAATTTGGATTCATGTTTTTCAACTGCATGGGAAATTCTATCCAGTTTTGCATCTTACCTGATTAGATGATTTTTATGTGCCAAGTGACTACTAGTTTGCCAGTTCAACACTTCTTCTGCTGTTGCTAATGGCTCAACAGAACCATCTGTTTTTACAGTTGTTGGCTTTAGATATGGCCGAGAAAGAACTCCTTGACTGGTCATGTGACGAGAAAAATAAGGATATTCATCATCATAACTGGGATCAGGAAGCATGAAATTACTGGCGCTAGAGGAGCGAGAACTTGAAGAGGTTTACAATATCCTTCTCTTTTTAAAAATTTCAGTCTTTCCTTATAAATAGAAAGAGGATGCCAAGCCCATTTTTTCGCTAGCTTTTCATCAGATCTCCTTTTTACTTCATCTGAGATTCCAATCCATGGAGAAGAACCATCATCTTTGTTTAAAGATCGAGTGGGAAAAGGACAACAAGAGGGTCGTCTGTTTTTCTTTTTTCGCCATGTTTTTGTTTGTATAGACTAATCATCATGAGGATTCAAACCAGGCTATAGGAATTTTTATGTCTACTGGTATTGGTTGTATCATAGCAATTGTCTTAAAAATTGGTAAACCAGAGGTTGAGCTTTTTGGTTCATCTAAATTCGTAAAGACTGTCTTGATCGTTCCATCCTTTCTTCGATGAAAATTACAATCTTAAGACTGGATTGGTTTTTCAACTTGCCTGACCTTCTCATAGTTATTAAGCAAGAAAGTTGGAATTAACTTCTTTAACGTCTTAATATCCATCTGCTTTGGGGCTTGCATGACGTTTGGGACTTTTTCTATTGTTTCTAAAGGACATAAAAAGTATCACTTGATGCATAACCACTTAGATCAACTGTATGGTCTTGGACTATATAACAGACTTGTTGGTGAAGAGTGGCTATATGAGATTAAGCCACATGTTAGACTCTAGTTATTTAGATTTGAACCTTCATGTAGGTATACAAATTTGGATTTATCAAGGACATCATAAAGTTGAGAAAGAAAGTGAGCATTATGCTTCCTGCATTTAAAGTAACGAGGACAGAACCAATGACTGCATGTTGGTACTCCAATACTCTAATATCCAAGAGTGCAAGTCATACAGTAACTGGACAACCTTTTCTGCTATTATAGGTGAGCATCAACCTAACTGCTCCTCAATGGAAATGAGTATAGCTTTGTTTAATGGATTCCTTAATAAGGCTCTGAGGAACCTCTATAATCACATATTGTTCTGCTTTAGTGGACATTAGTAAACATTAATTCAAGCTAGAAGCCTGAACATATTATTTAGGTGCAGGTCTTCTCCTATGAAGGAGTTGATGGATTGTTGTTACGCATTTAGATTTTTGGTACATACTATATGAATAATAAGAGGATGAGAGACAGAAGTGATCTGAGCATCTTCAGGAACATAAAAGTATTCTACAAGGTGTTCTAGTTTATTTGTTTCATGGGATTTAAAGGAGATAAAGGAATTTAGTTGGATGAAATTTGAAATTGGATTGGGGTTGGTGTTTTTGGTAGTATTTGAGCTTGAGGCTAGGCTACTATTTGCTTCCATGGTGATTATAACATCTTCTTACTCTCCACAAAAAGAAACTCAGAAAAGAAACGAGATCTTAGTTTTGGCTCTGATACGACAAGAGCAGATCACTACTGAACATGATTTCTCGCACTGTTCTTAAGCCTAACAACATGTCTTCATAGACGACTTACAATGCTTAAGCAATCTGTTCTTTTGAAACCCATACTTAGCAACGACCTGAAACTAATAGTATCGTAGATTAATTATGTTTCCTTTTTAGTTATGCTTCATAGATGTAGCTATCCAGATATACCTTTAATAAGCCATGATCTGATTTTCTCGAATTACATAAACTCCATTCAAAGGTGTTTGGAATTGCTCCTGATGGAATGCATGTTCTTTAAAAAATGGTACAATTAAAATGTTGTATTGAAGACAACCCAAATATATATATTTTTTATATATTTTTTTATTTATACATTGTCTGAGTTATTCAATTTAAATTTTATTTCTGTTTCATTACTTAATCAATATTAACAAACACATTATATTGTTCATGAAGGCATCCACATACCAAATAGACAAAAAAATATCGATAACGAATAATCAAATAAAGAGGGATCGAGATCCTACCTCAATTTGCAGCCGAAGAACGCCAAGGGATGCATAAGAACAATTTGTTGCCAGTGGCCATGAGTCAAAGATGATTAACACCGGGAACCAAACATATATGCACAACCAAAGTGTTGTAGAATGATCTATATACAGTAGAAATGAAGGACAAAACTTTCCTCCATGGCCATTATGGACGACGACTATGGAGAGATGGGAGGGAGAGTTTTGTACGTTCTATTTTTGTAAACTCTGCTTAAGTGTAAGTATTTATACTAACCACTTTCTGAACCAATTAGAAACCCAAACCCAAATCGAATTGTAATAGTTAACCAAAATCCATTTGTTGACCAAAATAATTAATACTCAATTAATTAGGGTTCGGGTTTCATCCATGACCCGACATAGCACTTGATGAAATCTCATTCATCACACTTAAGATATATTCTATCTTATAGAAAATAGGTCATGCAACTGACATACGATGAGAGCTATAACGATGTACACTGATTAAGGATATATAACAGTTCTCTAGATTGTTTCTGGCATTAAATGCTTAAACAAAAGCATTTTGTCTCTTTGTTATCGTATACTTTACCCTAATCTACTTTCCACAATCACCACTTTCAAACTATATGATCTCATGAAATTTTAATTCGTGTTGACTATTATATTTTCACGTTGGAACTGTAGTAAGGTACCTTGTGAACCACGAAACTTTGTGAATGTGTCCAAGAAGGTAGCATTTCCTCTTTTACACCATAAGATCCATCATGAAATAGCATGACTACCTAGTGTGGTCCATCCATTTCAATCAATCATAACCTTTAGGAACACACTAAAGTAGTCATATTAACTCATACTTTAAGTATGTGTTAAGATTTCTAAGGGCAGTACATGTAGGGAAGCTCTTGTTCACTGCGGGGTCTCACACTAGAGAAATTTGAGATCATCTTGTGTTACAAGATTTTGCATCCTCATGGTCGAACTTATGCACACATGGTAAGAACATATGTCATAGTGTTCTCTCCTTCCTTGAAGGAGCACATGTTTCAGAATACTAAATTAACATCATGTAGAGGCTTCAGTAAGAATGCACCCAAACATCCTATCTTAGCCACTGTCCATTAGGACTACATCTGCCTTTAAAACAAAATGTGATAAGTCTGTTCCAACACTTTGTAAGATTACACAGTAATCTAACATGGATCCATCATCTATGGCATATTTTACAAATTGACCATATGTCTTCATCCTGCAAATTCAGCAAGGCGACATCCTTGATTATGAACATACTCTCGCGTTCACACAAAATGTTCAAAATCTGCTTCATCTTGGCATTTGACAAACAATTTGTTAAACCCAAGGTAAACACTCGTATGAGTGGGCTACTTCTCCGTCCAACAGGCTTTTGTCACTAAGATTGTAAATGTTTTACTCAAAATATTTACAATCATGTATTGCTTAATGTGTCAACAAATTACACATTTCGCATGCCACACCAATATCAAAGAGTGCATCTCTTTTGATAGGCTTCTATAAGTGGATATATACCTTATGCAGACTTTTTGAACTCTAAGTCTATTATTTCCTTATGCAACTATATCCTTTAACAGAGTGATGCTCGATCTCGATTTTCTTATTTCCACTATGGATCTTTTAATCCTTAAGCAATCGATTGTTGATGGTCATCATAGACTATCATCAATTCTTTCGAGGTAGTTAGTCTTGAATGATATTCAAGCATTCTTACCAACTTTCCTCTTACACTGTATTTTGGTGAAGCTACACGTATAGCTTTGCATGACAGTTCTCACTACTCATACATCGTTGGTACCACTTCTGTGCCAGAATTCACACCCAAATGTAGAACTTACTCATGTCCACATAATATGGCCAATGAGCAACTGTGCATCTCATTGATCGTAGATCTTTTTATAACAACACAGTGCACCTGCTACAACGTATTTCAAGTAACTCATTCACTGCTTCCTAAAACCCTTCTTTTGGATTCAATCAACATCTACTAGTTAACTCATAGCATAGTGGAACTCATGTCTTGTATGCAATAAGCCATAGAATCTTAGTCATCTTGTACACAATAAGATTTTCTTTTGACTACTAATTTATATAGGGAATGTTTCTTCTACATTTTCCCTTTCTCACACCATATGCGAACACATATACTTATCAAGAAGCTGATTCTTGAACTTTGAGTGTCTATGGGCTTGCAACACAAATGTTTTCAATATTTCATTGATATGTCTCTCTTGAAGAGGGACAACATACTCGAACAATCCTCGATGTCATTCAAGTGTGCTAGATTTATTCTAGGTTCAAGTGTGTCATTTACACACGAGCTTAGATGACAAGAGTCTCCTTTATAGTATTTGGTATTATCACAACGAATTTGAAAATACCAATCCTAGTGGACTTGCCAAGGCTAAACAACTTTATGTCCATTTCCTTGCACGATGAAACCTGTGGGTTGAACCATGTAAGTTTCTTTGCCAATTATCTTTGAGAAAATGAGTCTTGAGGTCTAGACTAGCCCTTATGGCCATAGTTTATCAAACGGAGGAAAATCTTATAACAAGACAAGAAAGTCTACTTAAGATTTATTTTTCTTATCATACAAACCCGTTCATGACTATCGATGCTCTTATCGATATTTCGTTTGATCTTGTATCCATATAATCCCAATAGGCCTTTCATCTTTTGGGTAGATCAACCAGTACTCAACTTTGATTCAATCTCACAAATGTCATTTGCATTTTCATAGTTTTAGTTCATCACATTTTGATTAGGATGAGAGAACCTTTTGCAGTTCATCATCAACTTTTGGGATTGCTAAAGGGTCATGATCAGTTGATTTATTGAGAAATGTGGATGTGAGACGTTACCCCTTTTGACTATGCATTTTTTAAACTTAAAAAACATGTCCTACTTATGGTCATCATGACATTTGAAATGCTCCCATTGGGATCATGTTCTAAACTTCCACTTGAGTCAAGAACTCCCATTGGAACTGAATGCCCTATTCTCATAAG
This sequence comes from Flueggea neowawraea, assembly GCA_948243855.1. Taxonomy (NCBI): domain Eukaryota; kingdom Viridiplantae; phylum Streptophyta; class Magnoliopsida; order Malpighiales; family Phyllanthaceae; genus Flueggea; species Flueggea neowawraea. The sequence goes on from CAODLS011621964.1 coordinate 14,707, forward strand.
AATTAGGGATCGTTCTCCCGCTAGAGTCAAGATCAAGAACATCCGCACTAGTCTGAGGTAGATGAATTACATAGTTGTGACCCAAGTATGTACCTGGTCACGACATTGAGTCACGACCTTGAAAAAAATGGCCAAAACCTTTTTTCTTATCATCTTTCTCTAGAATTCTCCCACTTGGATGGAGTGATCTTGAAGAGTATTGTTCCTTCAATCTTATAAAAAAAATAAAAACTTTATTCACTTTCTCCCAGTTCAAGAATTTATTATCCAAGAATTTGATTTTTTAATTTATGAACTGTGCCATTATACATGGTCCATAAAAAATGTGAAAACATGTCACTATAGACATAATAGGGTATCTACGAAAGAGTGCAACTTTCACCTATTGGTTAAGAACATAATGGTGTTATGTCAACACATTCATGGTATTAAGTGGTTTATGTCAAGCTTATGACAAATCCACATTCCATAAGATATGATGTAAGTAACGATCTTAGAGGGCACATGGTTAAGAACATAATGGTGTTAGCCATTCATCATCTAACTATACAAAGAATACCAACTCCTCCTCTCCACCACATGCTTGTTCCAGAGGTTTGGAAGTTAACAACTCATGTATATTTCTCCTTCTCATCATGATATATTTAGATTTCAATCAAAGGCATTCACGATGTTGATCGATCCTCAAGTCTTTAACTGACTCTCAACTTGATGTACAAGTTATAAGAAGTAATTAAATACTCCTCATTTATGAGAAATCCAAAAGGGTATGATTGTGCCTATGACAACCATATATAAGGTGATGAAAATATAGGCCCAATGTCTATCCCTCACATTCACCATTTGACCACTAAAGCGAAAATGGATTGTAAAGAAATTTCGGCTTTGTGAATGGTTTCAAGACTAATATATCATCTTTAGTATTGCACAAAGTTAAGCAACTTAAATTTTCATAAGTTTCATAATGACATCACCTTAGCCTATAAAACTATTCGACTTTGGTGGTTTGAGTCTCATGCAATGACTTCACATCACCACTTAAAATCAAGTGAAGTTGTAAAAGAAGAAAAACTAGGTCTTCACAAATAGTTAGGAATCTAATCTATAACTATGAAACCATTGAAGAGCTTTAGTAGTCCATAGTTGAACATAATTGTAACCAGGTTGTCATCATTGAAAGATGATTTAAGCTTAAGCTTCAACAGAGTCATAACAGAAACTAGAGTAGGAGAAGGTTCGACCATTCTATAAGACTAGTTTTGCAAATGCCAAAATTCTACTTGCTCTCACTTTTTAAGACATTCCTGAATATCCATCTCATTCAGAGCAGAACATGTTGGAAAGAATGAAGGTTCTCCAATCCTTCATTATGTGTCTCCATATTCTTGAACTAACCATCCATAAAAGATAAAGTTCAAATAAGAACATAGAACAAGATACACACTTCACTTGCGTGAGTTGCAATAGTGTATGCACAAAGGTGCACTCCTTTAGGTTGTCAAAATGTTTCGCTTAATGAAACAGTTTGATGTTGCTCATGTTATAGGACTCCACTCAATTTCTGTCAAGTTTTTCAATTCTTAAGAGCTTCGAGTTCTTAAACTCATTCTGTCTC
>CAODLS011622049.1:0-15794 GCA_948243855.1 Flueggea neowawraea
TTACAAATACTAACTGCTGCTGTTTTCACTTGACACCATTATTGACCAGCTTGCCAACAAAGGAGAGAAATTTATAGACCTACCTTATGTTGTCAAAGGGATGGATGTTTCTTTTAGTGGAATTATAAGCTACATAGAATCTACTACTGAGGAGAAGCTTAAAAATAATGAGTGCACTCCTGCAGATTTGTGCTATTCCTTGCAGGTAAGTTCTGTTTATTAATTATTATAAAAACTAGCATTGAGGAAAAAAAAACTTGCCTTTACACTCACCGCAAATGCTGTAATATGATGCAGGAAACTGTTTTTGCTATGCTGGTGGAAATAACAGAAAGGGCTATGGCGTGTTGCGACAAGAAAGATGTTCCCATCGTTGGCGGAGTTGGCTGCAACGAGCGTTTGCAAGAGATGATGAGAACGATGTGTGCAGAACGAGGTGGAACTCTGTATGCAACTGATGATCGGTATTGCATTGACAATGGAGCGATGATTGCATATACAGGTCTCCTTGTATTCACACACGGGACAACAACTCCATTAGAGGAATCTACATTCACTCAGAGATTCCGAACTGATGAAGTGCATGCAATTTGGAGGGAGAAAAAGGATTCAGCAGCGTAAGTGGTAGCAAATATTGTAGCTGAAACAATTGAACATGAGGTATTCCTTCCCGGTATCGCCATATGTATGATGAATGAACTCAACATTTGAAATCAAATACCACTTTGTATCTATTCAAATTAAGATTTTATGCAAATGGGTGGGTTGCTTTTGCGAGATTTTTTTTTTGCTTCAAATGCTGAGGAGCAAATTGCAGCTGCTATATAGTCATGAAGCTCGTCTGACTTAGATTTATCTTGAAGGGAGAATCGAACAATGGCTGGCATAAAATTGGATGTTGTGTTACTGGAAGGCAGCTTAGGCTTTCCCAATGGCCTGAGCAAGGTCGTTAAATTAATACTCGTACTATTGATGAGAGATCTATAGAGTTCTTTTTCTTTGGATGAGACGAAAAAATCAAGAAGAAAAAAAGAATCAGAGAAGAAATAATAGCGATCCATCTTAACACAGAAGAACCAAGAGCTTCAATTCCTGAGAGTCAAGTGATGCTGCAACAAAACTTGAGCAATGGGGAAGCATTATGACCTCTGTGAAGTCCCAGTTAAATCAAATTGTAGATCACGAAGCTTCATAAGGAATATGGTACATGGCATATGACATTCGTTAAACGTGAAAGACATCTTCCTCTATTTTCTGTCAAATAGTTAATCCTTTCTGACAAGGCAAGATCAACATGAACTTTGTAGACAAAATAAATTTGAATCGAAGGCCAACCATCCTCGCATCAGTAATGACACCCGTAAACTGGATTCATAACACACCGGCGAGGCTGTTGCTTGTCAGAACTTGTAATTTAGACATATTAACTGACAAGGCACCACTGATTTCATAAACAACATGCATTTATGTGATTTGATAACCAGTGCATGAGTATCTATGAGACTACATCTTGAGCTTTGGAGAAGTGTTAGTGATGGGTAAAAACATGTTGCAAATCAAATGTGATGAAAATTTTCAATTTACATTCATTAGACAGATGTAATAACAATTGCTAGTATATCACTTATGACTATAATCTACTCTAAAGACTATCTAAAGGTTAAGAAATAAAAGTCAGAAGAGGTACAGGGTAGTTTCAGTTTTCACTCTGAAGTTGAAATGCTCCTGCTGTATAACATAGCAGAACGCATTGCTTACCTTCAAATGTTAAGACTATCTACTCTTCAGAAGCTCCTGGTCTATGGACTCAAATTCCTTAAGGTTTTTTATCACATTTTGAACTTTCTTGGACAGTTGCTCACTATGCTCTTCGACAATTTTCATAAATGCAGTTTGTTGTTCTTGATATGTTGCACATAACCGTTTCTTATTCCGCAACTCTGCAGTTAATTCTTGAATTTTCTTGTCCTTTTCATCCTAAACAAACAAGAAAAAGAAGGCATAGCTTAGAGCAAATTTTGTATCCACTATCCAGAACTCACGATGAGAACATTTAGCAGATCCAAAAAAGAACATGATAATTTCAGAACAAGAAGAAAAAAACTGCAGGATACATGTATTATACAGAATGCTCAGACATTTTACTTTAGTATTTAGTTTGCTTTGTTCTACTTTCTTGTTTCTAGTTTCTAATTTAGTTCATTTGGTGTTCAAGTTAGTATTCGGACAATTGTGAGAAAAGATATCAAAGATGCATTCTGCTAAGCTGAAAAAAGGAGAAAATTACCAAAGTTTGTCGAGCTTCACGTGGAGCCACTACAAGTGGATGATTATGGTCCTTTACAAACTTTGTTATCACCCATTTGCCAGGCTTATCTAGCTTGACATGGATCATTGCTTTGCAACCTTCTCTTGTACTAGGCCGTGGCTTTCGCACATTCCCATATTTACCTCTTATGCTAACACAATAACCCTCCTTATTACACCCAAGTCGACGAGCAAGAATCCTGCCATCTCTTTCAGAACGACGGCAAGACATCACTCGCATGACAAATCCTGTCTTCCTAGCAAATTCATCATAAAATATCTTTGCAGCATCTTCTGACTCAAATTCCATGCCCTCGTGTGGTTCTACAACTGTATCACCTTCCTGCACTGGCGACTCCCTTCCAACAGAGCTCTCTACTAATTCCACCTCCTCATCTAAATTCACTGCCGCACAAAATCATTCTATCATCAACTAGAAGAACTCTTCACTTAAATGAAAAAATTGGATCTTTATCATTGCTTCATATACTAATTAAAGAAAAAGAATCCCAAAAACCCATTTAGTGTAAAAACAAAAACACACTCGCCATGAAAAGAAAGATCCTGTTCAAAGAATGTCAATTCAAAACCAGCAAAACTGAAAAAAATAAAAATAAAATTGAAGTTTAAACACCCTTTCTCTTTTATCGTGTTTCCAAGAAGAAAAAAAAGAAAAAAAAAAGAAAAAAAACCAAAAACAAAAACTTCCAAGCTATAAACACAGACAAGGAATCAAAAAACCAAATAACTGCACAAAATGTGGATATATAGCAGCATTCCAAGTGAAACTGAACCGAAAAGCATTTCATCCAAATCTTAATAAACAGCCCGATAGCTAAAAACCCACAAATACAGACGAATAAACCCCTAAAATCATTAATATCGACAGCAAATGAACAAAGCTAAATAGAGCAAATGAACAAAACCCACAAACATAAATTGGTGTATTCAGTGTTAATCCACAATTCTCATTCACATTAAGCTGACCACAAAAAGGACCCATAACAAGCTGCATACTTAAATTAATGGGTAAAAATTAGAATTAAAAAAAAAATATAACTTACTTGTAATTGAAGATCGGAGGTTGAGCTTCGAGAGGAAGAGCGAGAGAGTTTCAGGAGAGATTTTCCGGCTTCGGTGGAGGAGTGATAATGTGGATCAGAATGTACTGTGAGATTGAGGAGTACAACAAATCGTTTCGTGACACGTTTTATCGTGGACATGTTGCATCGATTCTGGATGGGTTGCAGAGTTGGCCAATATTTCTCGATTTAGTTTTGAAATTCTAATGGGCTTGTCATCTTATACTTTCGAATTGTGGTAATTACGTCGTATTCGAGGGAAGTTCGAATTTTAAAATTCCAGATTTCTTTTTTATATAGTGATTAAATGTTATTTATATATTCTATATATATTATTTTTAATATATAAATAAATTTTTAATTTATATATTATTGATTTGTTATTTATATATTATTTATATATTATTGATATATTGCTTATATGTTATTTTTAATATATAAATAAGATATTAAATGGTTCTTCGAAATTTACAAAATGGGCAACATATGCGTGTAATTTTGAAATTTCTATCAAAATATTGAAAGTGACTCCTGTGAATCTGTAAATTACAAACTTGGACCTCGGTATCTGAAAATGGCCCTTTGAAATTATAATAGGAAAAATCACATTTTTATATCAAAATAAAATACTAATTTAAAAAAATACTTTTCTAACATACCAATTTTGAAAAATGCTAAAAAAATAAATTTCATTTGAAAATTTCATATTCAAGAGAAATCGTGATATTTTCATGAGAAATTGGTTTTTTTGTGAAAAAATGAATTTTAGTTAAAAAATTATACAATTTTCTACAATGTCTGTAGATGTCTCCAAATGTCACAAATGTTTTAATAAGAAATTTGATTTAATGAATTTTTGATGTAATTTTTATAAATTAAGCTGAATTATTTTGTTTTTATTTTTTGATTTTCCAGAATGTCTATAAAGATCTTCAAGTTGTAAATTATTTATTTTCTAAAAAGTCTCTAGAATTCTCTAAATGTCTCCAAAGATTTTCAAGTCATTATTTTGCAAAGACATTTACGACTTTTAATTATATTTAATGATAATTAATTTGGTGTCCAATGGTATACAGATATCTCCAAAAGTCTACGAATGTCTCTTAATGCGATCGCACTTGCACAAAATCAATCAAACTCAATGAAAATCAACAAAATCAACCTGCACAAAAACATACCGCAACAACTAAGGTTCCACCACCTAATCAATTCATCCTCCATCAAACCCTATATCTGTCGTTGCCACTCAATCAACACCAAAAATCTCAACAAAAAAACACAACCGTCGTCGTTGCCGCCCAATCACCAGAACAAATCTCAACAACAAACCATCAACAATTTAACAACAATTAAAAATTAAACAAAAAGCGAGCACCACATCCGACTTTTTCTTCCTTGATTTCGACGAACTCTGCTGCACAAAATCAATAGAAACTATAACCATTGCCGCCTCCTACAATAATAAAAACTAAAGTCTCACTTCCTTAACCAAGTGAAATCGTCAATGCTGGCATTCACCTTCTCTTTCTCAATCATTGCCACTTTGCCACCAATGTTAAGTAACACTCCACCATTTGCAATTGTAACATATCCAAGAAGCCTATTGTTGCGACGAGAGAGAGCAACGCAGAAAGAGGAGAGGCGGTGAGGTGAGAGAGAAGTCAAAAGGGTGGCTAAGGTTGAGGAGAGGGCTGAGGAAAGAGGAAGAGAGGAAAGAGAGAAAGATGGGGATAGAGAAAATTGAAGAGACAGAAAAATTAAAAAATGATGAAAAATTGGTTTTTATTTAACCAAATCTGGTATTTTTAAGAACAACATTAAAAAAATGGTATTTAGCAAAACTAAACTTAAAAATATGTTATTTAACTAATTACTAAACTATGAGAGTTTTAAATCCAAATATGAATTTTATTTGAGACATGTCTATAATTAACTCATTAGAATATTAATGAAGAGTTATTATAATATATATTAATTATTTATTTGGAAGCAATTATTTTACATGTAAATTAATAAATAATAATTTTAGCATTAAAATTTATTTGAGTTTATAATTTTTTTCACTTATATCTTTAAGTAAATAGTTATTAATATTTTTTAACTCAACAATTGAATTAAATAAAAATAATAATTTTATTTTGGCAATAATTAATAAAATAAAAAAATGTATTTATTTTTTGAAACACTTAAAATAAAAAAAAGTATGCTTAAAATATTAGAACAGGATAAGTACTTTTTAACATTAAACCGTCAAATTTTTTAGAGTAAATGGGAAGTGTACATGATAATATAAAGGTATTAGCACACAAGGAAGTGGGGATGATGTGGCGGTTGATCTTTTAATGGAGCTTCTATCTTTTTCACATTTCCTTGAGGGCATTGCCTTATACATTAAGAAATCATTTCATTATTATTTTTTTATTCACATATGTTGGATCATGTGATCAACAATAAATTTATTATGTGTTTTAATGATGAATAAAATATTTTGATGAATAACAAAACGTTTGAGTTGAAGAGAAACATGTTGGAAAGCTTGAAATTGTGAAACCAAGTCTCAGGTGCAGTCAACGTACGTTATATGTAAGTTAACGTATGTTATACACCAAGCCAACATACGTGAATGGGAGCCAACATACGTGAAAGATGATATGATGACGGACATAAGCACTGAAATGCTGAAGGAAGGCACAACGTATGTTATGTGTTTAACGTACATTAAGGTAATGATCAATGTACAAAATAATGGTACAACGTACATAAAGGCTCAAGAGCATATGATCAATGTACGTGAGCTGGGAAAAACACAGACAACATACATTATACTTGTGCAACGTACGTAAGACCTGCACAGACAGCAGCAACATATCATTAAATGCACTCCAAAGGCTATATTCTCTCTACCAACGGTCATATGGAATAGGAATGCTATTAATACATCAAGAGAAGGCCAAAAATGTGTTTAACAACATCAGAATTCATTGTGCCAAATTTCATATCAATTCCAACCAAGAAAAATATTAATTCAAACTAGAGATCAAAGTTCAACCATCAAGCTCATACATTCAACTCTAGCATATAGCTTCATTATTTTGTAAACACTTTGTATACACTTTGAGAGTGTGAAAAAGGTTTGTTGTAAGCTTATAGAAAACAACATTGTAGAGGTTTGTTGTGAACCTAAGGAAAACAACATTGTTAGGGCCTTAGAGGTGTTGAGTCAGGAATCAACCTTGTTGTATTTTTTGGATTGAGTCGTAATCAATCCTTGTTATAGTGGAAATCCTAAGTGGTAAGACTTAGGTAGTGGACGTAGGCATCGAGTTAGCCGAACCACTCTAAAATCTTGCATTTTTTATAATTGTTCTAAAGAGGCAAAAGACCCAGCACAAAGAGTTCGTCTCTTTGCTCGTTTCCAATCTTTTGATTAGAGTTAGATATTTGGAGCTCAATTTCAATTCTTACTTTTGGTTTAGGAATACCTTAATTCTTTGGCATGCTCGCATACCTTCCTAAACTCACCAAAAAGTGCAGCATTGTTTTCTTGAATTTCTTACAAAAGAAAAAAAAAAGGGGAACAACTAGTATAATGACTAAAAATATCATGGAAAATACTAATTCTTCCTAAAGTTGGTGACTTTTGTAATTGTGTTTGTTGCACGTTATTTATTCAAAATGATGCTTTACGTAAATCCGCCTGTCTATGTTAAGCTAGACAACCTGTGTTTCCGGGTAATGAATTGTGTGTGCCAAACTTCCTTGACTACATACCAATATGCTAGGCAGGGCCGAAGCTATATAAGGACAAGCAAGGGATGCAGCCCTGGAAGTTTGTTATATTTGATAAATAAGTCCTTCCAATTTTTGAATTAGTTAAATTATTCCCTACAACCTAATTCTATTAGTTGAATTAAATGAAATTCAATTTGAAACCACAATTAGGAACAATAAATAAATCCGGTCAATTTGTGTTACAATAACCAATTATAAATTGATTTATGTATAAAATTTAATATTTCTAGTACTCTGGAAAAAAAATTGCTATACATTCATCTTCAACACCTGTTTAATACAAATTCTAACTTCGTCACCAATGCTAGGACATTCATAGTAATCTGGGGTAGTTTGATGAATGTTGTGACCATTAAAGAATCAATTCAAACATTTAAAATGCCATTAAATAAATGATCAGTGCTTAGGACTCGTTAGATTAGCTACATCACAAGTACGATTGACGGGATAATATGTCTAACCTTGAAAGATAGTGGAAAAACTATTTTGGTATAGTCAATTGTTTCGAAATATACTCACAATATATAAATTATATCGAAGGTTGTATTGGAGATAACATTTAATATTGTTACATTTTTCATTTCTAGTAGAACAAATGTCATCCACTTTATGTGGCAGTGGCAAACCCCTTTTGTAATTGCATCATTTACATCTTATAAAAAATGTAGTTTGTCATCGGCAATTGTCATGAAGACACTACAATGGTACAACAAGCAAGATTACAATTGTGCATTGTTTTCCAAATTTTAGGAAACAAAACATAAAAATTGCCATCGCTAACCAAGAATTTAAATTCGCTCATTCTCATTATAACATGAGGTTTGCATTAATACTAACTCCACATAGCAAGCATATTGTTGGGGTATTTTGCAACACACTTGAGCACCACAACCAAAAGCCCTCCAACATCCATTTACCCTATTACACCAAATAACGCAATATACTTGTCAACATTTCTGCACAAAACGTCATATGGGATGCCATTTGGATCCACAAGTTGGCACCAGTACTGACCATGGATCATGTAGTTGAGTACAAAACAAACTAGAATGTCCTGTAATGTTAGGAAAACATAATTCATGAAATCTTAGCTAGTCTAATTCATGAAACATAATTCATTATGTCAATACGAACCAACAATTTTAGGGTTTTACACTACCAGCATCTCTTTTGAGGTATCATTGCCCAAAATCTTCACAACGAAGTAGATAGGCTTAATAGCAACTGCCATGTGCAAGTCAAATGACGATTAGCTGGTATTGACTTGTTGAACGGAGTACTGTCGGAATTTCTCAATGCTGGTCTTGGCTATTTAAATAACCCAAACTTGAAATTTTGGGATTAGTTATTAGAATTCAATTAGTTGTAAGATGTTTCTTAAAGACAATTGCGTGCTTATGTCAAGTCGTGACATTTCTAGGCTATGAAAGATAAATGGTGTCTTTATATTCATGGGCAGGTCTATATATAGAGGAAAGATAACAATTTGATTTTGATCTCCATGCTTGGGTTGAGCTTATGGTTTGATTCAACTTGTACTTTGGTTACTGTTCCAATAGAGGATCATGATAGTAGTCACGGCGGAGGGAAATGGATTCATGCCTCATATCTAACTTGGACAAGGAATGTCCACGTTTATTGAAACTTATCAAAAAAAATATTTTTGCTGAAAATAAACTAAAAAAATACTAAACACAAATAAATTAATAAAATTTCAAATAATTAAATATATTAAATTTATACCAAAAATGTTGAAAAACCGGGTCTGCCCACGACGGTAATGGGTAGAACCCGAGTCCGTTGGTTGTCCCAACTAATTATTGGTAATTAGTTGTGGGCTTCCTAAATAGGTTAGGAAGGCCGAATAAGGGTCCACTTATCTTTTATGAGTAGGAAACCTTACAGTTGCCTAATGTGTAAAAAAGCAGATAGTGAGAATAAGGCAGAGAAAGAAATCATGTTCTTTATCTCCCAACACATAGAGCCACCACTCTCTTCTCCATAGAAGAAGAAAAATATTCTTCTTTCTTCCCCATCAGAAATCTTGCACCAATCTCGGAGTGGCATCTAGACTGCGCAATCGATGAGTACTCCCGTCGATGACAACCTGATTTTAGTTTACTCGTGAGACCAACAATGAATCGACCCTATTCCACTGTTGTTATGCCTACTGCCTTGCTGTTCTTCCGTTGCCAAGGAGTCTTACCGGGATTCTTCGTTGTTCGTTTCGAACGGTACGCATATTCCTTCATATATATATATATTTTTTTTTTTTTGATGTATCCTTTGTAAGTGGAAATTAAACTTGAATTTTTATTGCGTTGGAATTTTCAAATCTAGTTTAAAGAGGCATAAGACTATTATTGATCTGTCAAAAAAAAAAGATCAGTCTTTTATTTTTTTCTCTTTAATCTCAATAAGCTATATTTTCTCAAATTTACAATGTATGTAAGTTTGAAATTTCATAGCTTCAATTGTATTGTGTCATTATGGTTGTTACTTCTGTTATTCTTTTCTGCTTATTCTCTACCATATGTAAGACCTTGAGCAAATCCAACCCATCGTTGGAGTTGCGCAAAAGCTGGAGCCAATTCAGTGCAACTCATCACTAAATTTTGGAGTGTGTGGAGGTTTTTCTTTCTTCTCTCTTCTTCATCTTTTATTTTGTTATCATTTATTTTTGTAATTATAATTTTATTTATATGTATTACCCTCAATTAAATCAATATTAATTATTTGTTATACTATTATGTATTGTTTTGTAATTTTTTGATGTTTTTTGTATGTTTTAACTAATCATTGATAGAGTTAATTAAGTTAATAATTTAATTAATCCATACAATTATATGAAAAATAAATTCATAAAAATAAAAAAATAAATTCATACACTATAAAATAAAAACATAGTAGATAAATTCTAGCATAGATTAATATGACATAATACAAAGTCTCAACTAAATTTAAAGAAAGACAAAGAGACTAATCCAACAATAAAAATATCAAAATACATAGCATAACATAGAGAATATCGATGATCTTTGAATAATTATGTGTTATTTTCATTCTAATTGTTGTGTTTTTTCATTCGTTAATCAATGTAACGTTTGTTTGTTTAATTTTTTATTATTAATTCTTAATTAAAAATATATTACGATTAAATTTTACTTATTTTTTAATTAAAATAAATAATATATGTATAATAATATGTCAATCCACATAATTAATTTTTTAAAAAATAATTAAGAAAGAATTAAGTTTATGTTTAGTTTGTGAAAAATTAATGATAGAAAATATGATTTAGAAAGAATATTGAGAGAATATATTTTTTTAGAGTTAGAAATCGAGTTGTGAGTTGAAAATACTTTTACGAGAGATTTTGTATTTTTCAAATAAGTTGCTGTAAAATAATTTTTTTTTGGGTTGGAGATGGCCTTAAATAACAGAAGTAAGTAATACTTAGGGGATTTCAAACTGTAATACCCCGTCCGTTTTCGACCAGTTTTCTGTAGTATTTCGACCGATCCTAATTGGTTTTGTTCAATTTCGATCCTATATTTTGGTATTTGAGATGTTGATTAAGTATTAAGGATGATGGATGAAGCATTTTTGTAAGTTCAAAAGTTGCCAAGCCTCGGGAATGGCTGGATGTGCGTTTGGAGGCGAAGAGAAATCAAGTGAAGTGAAAAAGTGGACTTATGCACGTTAGGTAGAAGGCTAACACACGTAAGGTCTGCTTCCGTACTTAAGCTTAGGCCTTACGTACGTAAGCCTCTGTTTAGGCCAACGTACATTTTCCCGTCACGTGACGTACATGAGTGGGGTTTTCGTATGATTCACGTACGTGAGATGAGCAGTGACATATGTGAGGTCGGGTCTGACGCCTCTGGAAGCTATTTTTTTACCCCGATACGTACTTGAGGTGCTTGGTGACATACGTGAGGGTCCCCTAACATACGTTAGATGAAGTTTCACTTATATGAGCCTTGTTCAGACAGTTTAAAACTCCCAAACTCGACCCATTGGTCTGTCTCTCTCTTTTTTTCAAACTCTCTCAACCTTAGACCGATTTTCTCTCTACTCCATTGATTGCCCATCGTTCATAAGCATCTTTGGAGGTAAGATCATACTTCTAATCCATTCTTTTCGTTCATTTTGTGCAATAATGTTTGAAAATCATTTTAGTTCGAATTCGCTTAGAGTCTCAAATTTTGAGTGATTCTGTTGAAATGGATGTTGTAGGATGTTAGATCATGTTTGTTTGAGGTTAAATAAACATGAATCTAGCTTGGAATTGCTAGTTTTGATGAGTTCTTTGAGTGGTTACGGTTAGGTTCGAATTTTTGAAGAATGATGATGATTTTGAGTTGTTTTTGAGAAACCAATTATGGATTTGAAATCCTAAGGTTGAGTAGGATCAATATATGTGATTAGATTCGATTTCTATCAGATGAATTGGATTTAAGGACTAATCATGTAATTTTCCATTTAGAGGACCAAACTTGATGTTTGACATTTAGGGGCTAGAATTGAATTTTGAATTATTTGGAGGGATAAAATATATATTTGGAATATTTTGGGGACTAGTATGCAATTTTACAAAGGTCGGGACCAAAATGTAATTTTACATCGAGGTAAGATTTTTCGACGAGAGGGTTAGAATTTTCATTTGTCGTGGGTTGGGACGAACTTCTGCACTGCATGCATATTCTGTATTGCCACAATACAGTATTTGACTCCATTGTAATAAATTATGTATTCAGCTCGATTGGATTCCCGAGGTAGTCTGTTATTCCTTGGTGGTCAGCGCTTGGACTATTTGCTTGGCGTCCAGGTGAGTGTGGTAGCCACTTCAGACACATAGGTTGTGTCTCCTAAATTATATATTTTTGACGTGTTTGAATTTGACATGTAATCTGGAATAATTAAAGCGTAGAAAATCCTAAAACTGGATCTTTGTGAAAACCTCTGTTGTGGAAATGAGATTTCCTTTGAGAACTTTGACGATTTCTGAAAATAAATATTATGATTTAATATTTATTATGGTTTTGGATATTAAACTTTCTGTTAAGGATTTTAAGATGTACTATGTAGAAAATGTTCTTTTGATTTTAAGGATATTTTCTAAAATAAAAGTTCGTTTGAAATAAGTAAAGTTTCTGTACTACTTATCTGTTTTTAAGATTTAAAAGTATTTTGGATAAATACTTGTCTGAACGTTTGATATATTTCGGTGAATAATTTATTTGTTCTGTATGTTTTCTATTTGGATATTTTTATAAGCATTTCAATATGTTTTTTTAGGTAAAACATTTTGACTTGGGACACCTAGTTACGAGGTAGTGTATACTTGATACACTGATGTTGTATCATCTGTCTAAGTGGCTAATACTCAGTGCCTAAGTGGCTATACTTTCTGCCTTAGTGGCTATAGCATGGTGCTTAAGTAGCATTTGTGGCTATTACCGAGTCAGGTTGACTCTTCATGTCAGATTCAGGTCTTGTTAAACTTTTAATATTTATCTCAGAAAATATTTTTGGAAAATAATGTAATTTCGGTAAAGTTTTTTGAAAACAATATTTTTACTATATCCGAGTCTGGATCACTCCGGTTATAAGTTTCTAAATCCGTAAAAATACTCTAATATTTCTCTCTGAAAAATATTTGAAAAATATTATTCTCTGTAAATATTTTGAAAAATAAGGAAAAGTTTTTGTAATTTTTTGTATACGTATATATACACTTATATTACATGTGGTATTTTTAAAAAGTTTTCAAAATCATTTTGAGGGGCGAGAGCCACTATGAGGTGTTTATCAACTCACTAGGGTTCTTACTCCTTTTCTTTTTTCTTATTTATTCTTATCCTATATTTCAGGTTATTCTTCTGGCATTCAGTTACCCAGTCAGCAGTGATTGCCCTATTATTTGAGCCGAGTTTTGTTATGTTAGATGCTCCACACTGAGTAATGAATTATGAATTTTGTATCTTATAATAAATTGGTTAATTGTTTTAACTATATCTATTTATTATGTATTTTGATAACATGGTTATATTTATTATTATTCAAAAATATTATTTTCAAACTTATTATATGTTAAATTATTTTAACATGCTTAACAAGCCGGTTAATAAAAAGTATTTGAGTAATATGTTTTTGTTCTCTGAAGATTGTGTGAAATGTGCCAAACTTTTATAGATGGTTTGTCTCATATGTCAATTATAGTCTGAAAGCGGATCATGACACAACCGATATATGATAATTTATCGAGAGGTTCAGGGCTGAAAACATATTAATTCGGCGACAAATTGATGCCTATTGCATTACAAGAAAGGGAAAAAAATAGTTCTTTTTTTATGAAAAGTATAATAATTCATATTTTGAAAATGCTTCTTGAATATTTGACTGCCGGAGCTTTTCCAGAATACACGCTTCTTCCTAGAAACTAGTACAATCTTCTTCAATCTTCTCCCCTTTTTTAGCCAAAAAAAAAAATTGTCCCAATATTTAAAGTCGACATAAGCCAGGCTAGGGAGTAGGAACTTTTGAATTTCTATAGCATAAAAAGAAGATTCTTTTTAGACTTAGTGGCTTAGATTTTGACTATAATTTTGAAACAAGCTTCAGTTTTTTTTTTTTTTTATAGTGTTCCTTGTCAAAACCGTCCCAAAATTATATATGATCTTAAGTAAAAAAATATTTTATTGAATTTTTAATAATAAAAAAAATATTTAATTTAAAATTTAATTTATTAATATATAAAATAACTAGGTAATTTATAAAATTTAATATTAAAAAAAATTATTAATTTTTAATAAAAATTTTAAATTTTAATAGTAAAGTAGTAAATAATATTCTATAAATTATATATAAAATAATTATTTAGTTTGAAAAGTACTAGTGGGTACAAATTTTCTTCATTCTCTTTTTTTTTTTAACATGATCTTCTCTCAATTTAAGCTACAAATACTTTCACTCTTTTTTAGTATATAGGAACCTCACCAGAGACAATTGCTAATTTACCCATACTCCTCTCCACTTAGAGTGAACGTTGAACCTAGTGGCGGAGGGATGTGGGGTTGACCCACAGGAGTATCCCCCACCGTCGACCTATCTTCGCCTTTAGAATTGAGGTTTTGTCTTCAACCACTGTTCTAGCATCGACCCAGATTTCCTTCCATTCTTGTTGAACCCAAAACAAAGTTGTAAAATGAGTTTGATTAGCTCTACGCGAAACTACTTTACTATCATATTTCTTATTATTAAGTGTGTTGGTTTGTGAGAATTGACCAAAACCGTATACTGGCAACTGGGTGGGAGCATGATGGAACAGTGTCTGTGAATAAAATAAAACGAGAGAGTAGGAGAGAATCTAGCAATTTAAGCACATGATAGCAAATAAGATTGTTGACCTTTCCTAAATTTGAGGCCGTAAATATCAGTAATAAAAAATATATTATCCAAACAATGAATATATATATATATAAGGGATGACATAACTTATTTTAAGAGTAATTTTTTAATTTATTTTTAATTTTTATTATTTATTGTATTTAAATTTAATGGTGATAATTAGATAAAAAAAGTAAATTATATCAACTATTAGATCAAAATACAATAGATAGAAGGGATCAAAAGTAAATTGAAAAAACTTATTGGAGTAAGTTGAGTCCTCTCCTAATATAGAGGATGACTCAATTACTCAAAGAGTAATTTTTTTCAACTTACTTTTAATCATTACTATCCATTGTATTTGAATTTAATGATGGTAACTAGATACAAATAAGTAAGATACGTTAACTATTAGATCAAAATGCAATGGACAAACAATTAATGACAAATATGTATATATATGTGGAGAAAGATTCACTTACACTAGGTGTAAGGTTTTTTAATTTGCACGAAATCTTCACCATCCACTTTTTTAAATCTCATGGTCATTAAATGTTAACAAAAGTGAGTCATATATATGACAATTATAGGTCATTTGGTCTAAAAGAATGGATGATGAGAATTTGTTGTAAGTTGAAAAAACGTACACCTAGTGTAAGTAGATCTCTTTACACACACTAAGTTATTAACGTAATATTTCCTATTTTAATAACATAATGATGTTAAAATTTTGGGCATTGAATTAGGTGAATAGGGAGAATTACAAAAAAAGGCAATAAAAAAAATTAAAATCCACATATAACAACATTCAAAATCATTTCACAAATGAAAACACGCTAAAATAGTATCTAAAAAATGCCTCAATTTGACTACTTTTTAACCACGCGTCAGAAAGTTTATTGCGTATTGACTAGCCGTTAGAAAATTGGTCGCGTGTTGACCACGTTTTAGAAAGTTAGACTATAAGCAAAATGAGCACAAAACAAGTACAAATGAGTATAATACCAACAAAATGCATAAAAATCTGAGTACAAATTGAGCACTTTGACCACGCCCTGAAAGTTTGACTAGGGACAAACCAAGTACAAAACGAATGCAAGCAAATCTGAGTACAAACTAAGCACTTTACACACCAGAAAAATTGGTCATGCTTTGACCAGGAGCGAAGAATAAAAAAATGAGTACAAAATGAGTACAACACCGACAGATGCATACAAAAAT
>CAODLS011622216.1:0-11970 GCA_948243855.1 Flueggea neowawraea
TGATGCTATTGTAAAGAGAGGTGGGCGCTTAGCCGGTGCAGGAATTGTCGGGATTCTGCAAAAGATGGAGGAGGATTCAAAAGGTCTGATCTTTGGAAAAAGAACAGTGGTAGCCATGGATGGTGGCCTGTATGAGCATTATCCTCAGTACAGAAGATACTTGCAAGAAGCTGTTACGGAGCAACTAGGAGTGGAACTTTCAAAGAATATAATCATAGAACACTCAAAAGACGGATCTGGTATTGGGGCTGCTCTCTTGGCCGCTACAAACTCCAAGTACAGTCATGATTATTAGTTTAGTGAGCAATGTCTTATCCAAAAATTAATTTATTTCTGTGTAATTAGTGTTATTGCTTGTATTGTGGACTAGTTGAGTTCAGCACTGAGGTGAGAAATAAGTCGAGAAAAACAGTTACTATCAGTATAGAGTGTCGCCATGAACTGTAATTCAGCTAGAGCAGAATAACCGTAAGGACACGGTGTAAGATCATATTTTGACGTTTGTGCACCATTTTGTTTAGTGCGGTTTTGTTCCATATTTGTTGTGGAAAAAGGCTGATCAATTTATTTGGATTGAACTCTCAATGCTACTCATTCTTTGATAATTTTACCATTGGTTGTCAGTGATAGAGACAAATTGTAGAAGTAGCTTCAAGATTGATAAACTTTATATTAGATGTGAAAAATAGAGAGATCAACACATTATAATATTTTTGTCGGATGTTTCCATTATTTTAATTGGAATTTTGTTGAATCTTTTTCAATTGTAATCTTGACATTTTCGATTTCAGACTCCGTCATAGTCATGATGAGTCGTTTTTTAGCTTTACGTTGGTTCAACTGTTGGAGCTTTCACTTTGTTAATTCTAGCTCTTGTAGAGAAGAAAGGCAACTTGCCATAAGAGTGCTTTCTTCTTTGGCTTTTCGAAGGTTTTGTTTTGTCATCTCCAACTCTGAAGTAACATTTCCATGCCTGCATGAATCACTATGTCGCTGGCCATTTTCAGACACTCCAATTTGCATCTGAACATTAAGAAAAAAGACATTAAGGAACCTAATTGAACTTTATTAAATCACATTATCATAAAAAAAAAGAAAACTGTAATAAGCATACCTGAAGACCTCTTCGATCAAGAAAACTTAAATTTAGCCACAAACAAAGAATATGTAAACTTATTGTAAACAATGTCAAAAGTCAACCAGGTTGTGATCAATTAAGTAGAGAACAAATTGAAGTGCGCGCATAAGTTGTACGTTAGGGTAACTTTAATTGTGTTACTCATTTGAATTTAATTATCATGTTATATCAGTAATTCATTAAAAACTTATTTGGTTGGGGTCAAAAAGTGAAAAAATGTGTAATTTCTCATAAAATTGAAAACTTCTTTTGTTTGATTGAGTAAAGGAAGTTAAATTTTCCAAGAAATTAGCTACTTAACTTCTCGAGAAGTAACTTTGTGACCTCCTCAGGAAGTCTAACTTGCTTAATGCCAACAATAAATATTTACGAATAGATCATCAAAATACTATTTACTTATAGATTTATATTTATTTATAAAATTATAAATCATTTCATAAATAATTTTTTGATTATTTTATATAGATCAACTTTTATAGAAGTTACAAAAAATATTTTTTTTATATTTTTAAGATTTTCAAAATATATTTATATATAAAATATTTCAAAATATATTTACATATAAAAAAATTTCAAAATATAGTTACATATAAAATATTTCAAAATATATTTATATATAAAATATTTTATTGAATTAAATAAATTGATTTCTATCACTTTTTTTAAAAAAATTAGTCTTCATTATAGAATTGTATGAACTATTAATTATAGTTTTATTTCTCATGGGAGATATATTTATATAATAAAAATAAATATTTTTCTTAAGTTTTTCTTATATTATTAATTTGAATATAATAATAATAAGGGTATTATTCGATATATTATTTATTATTATTTTTATAGAGTTTGATAACAAGGGTATTATAGAGATTTGTGGTACAATTTTTCTAGAAGTGTGATTGCTAACCAAACGCAGAATATCAAACTTAATTTATTTTTTCAACCAAGCACAATTGATATACACTTCCCAATAAGTAACTTTTAAAATAGTAACTTTTCAAGAAATTATTTTTTAAAAAGTTGAACCAAGTAAGCCCTCTTAAACTCTGTCTTCATTAAACTCTACCTCTTAATAATTATACTCTTCTTTATACTCTTTATGAGACGACAATACTTCACTCCTCATTTAATTTATTTATAATATGCAATTCACAATAAATATATTGATTTAACATACTAATTTTATACTTTTATGTAAAATAAATTATATTTTCAAAATTTTATTTTAAATTATTTTGGATAAATTTATTTATGAAATTTGTTGGAAATAATATTTTCCATAAATTAGTGTCTCGTGAATAAATATGAAAAAAAATCATAGGTAAAAAAATAACTACTTTCATAGTCCAAACACAATAAAATAAATTAAGCAAACAATGCATAAAAAACGTACATAAATTATACAAAATGATAAATAATACTAATTTTTAAATATATTCAATCAAGTTCTAATGAAGACAATGAAAAAAGTCATAAAAAATTGAAAAAAAATTGACCGTTCAAAATCATTAAAAAGTTAATAAAAATAGCAACACAACTTTTGCAACGATTGTAATTTTTTTTAAAAAAGGACTATCGTGAACGGTCCAGTGGGATCCACCGACTCATAGCATGCTTTTGGTGCAGACTAAACGCATACCATCTTCATAGGAGAAATGTATTAGGTGGGGGCCCAATATATGCAATATTGAGGCCCCAATAAGCCCCCAATAAAGGTGCCTTTAAGGAGTAGTTTAGGCCCGAAAAAGGGCAAATCAACATAAGATTATAATATTTGTCCTGAAGACATATATATATACATATATAGCTCAGATTCATTTTTAGAAGAAGGAGAAATAAACAATAAAATGAAAACACAATGAATCTGATATGAAGCTTGTAAATAATGATGATAAATGAGTTGAGACCATTAGCAAAAAAAAAAAAGATAAATGAGTTAAGACCTCTTTGAGCTAAAGTAGTGGTTAGGGCGACCACTCGGCAAAACTAAGGTTTGGGGTGGGAGAAAGAGTGAGAGAGAGAAAATTGAAGAGAGAGCAACAGTTAAGCAAATAACACAAAAAAATTGAAATTTATATAAAAATGAATGTGACATTTTTAAAATTCAAACATGTGACATTTTTAAAAATGATAATCCAAAAATTAACAACCTGAGTAATTAACACTAATTTTAATGTCTAGTATGTTTCACAAAGTTTCAGGAAATTCTTGTTTAGTTTTACTCTTAGTTTTTTCTTCAGGTGTATACGGTATACCTTTCTTTTTGGGGGCAATAAATTTACATATTATTGACCAAAAAACCAATAAACACACGTACCGAAGGAAAACGATTTTCTCACAACTTTCATTCGGAAGTTGCATAAATTAATGAAAGAATGCCTACAAAAATGTTGCTTATGTTTACATTTGCTATTGCAATCATGAGAGGCATGTGTCCTAAGGACTACAATGGATATAGTCTACCGCTCTTCGGCACTGAATTTGTCCCAAGCTTCTTGTTCAGGGCGAAAAAAAAGAAAAAGAAAACGAGAGATCTGAGACTACTTAAACAAGGATTAAAACGTTGGAGATTGCTTAGTTTACCACATCAAGACAATGATTCCATTCTAAACTTAATGCCTAGATGAAAATGGTTTTACTTTAATTCAGTATTAGAATCGTGTGTCTGCAAGCAAAAAGTGAGGGAAACGTTGGCACGCCTTTATAAGATCACAAACCTATTCACAATTGTATTTCTGATGAATGGTTGAACCCCGTTGCCGCAATTTATCAGGATGAACACAAAGAGTGGCTTTTCTGTAAGCCTTTTTCGCTGAATTTGTTGATATGAGTTTCGTCAGTGGAATTGGCCGCCACCCACCATCAGGACCAAGGAGAAATCTGGATGAAAAACTGGTGGCCAATGCTTCAAACATTCCGTTTGTCATAAGTGGATATTCATTTTGTCCTATAACTGTAGTCAATAACAATTAAAATGTGTCAAGGTTAGGAACAATAACAAAATGCTTAATGTTGCTGATTCAGATTTTAAGTTGAGAAATGAAACATTATAAATAATTAACAAGAGATTATGGATTCTACACACATATTGCAGTGTTGAAAGCAGAGCCCGCAACTTCCTTTCCTTCCTGCTGACCACCGCTTCACTTCAGCGTCCAAAGTTTCTGGTAGTCTTTTCAATAACAATTCGATCCACAGCAGTAAGTACAATGAATATTTATATAAATAAAGAGTTCTAAGTGCAATGAATATTTATATAAATAAAGAGTTCTCTAATTTCACAGAACCGATAATTACATTTCTCTCCGCCCGCAGTTTCTGAGCTTGAAGATCACACATTTTCTTTGCAAGAGCTTTTGCCTGAAAGATACCGCACAAATAATCATGTATAATACAAGTAACAAAATGCAGATCTATATTCCTGAAATTGAAGCAGGAAGCATACAGCACGCTTAGCAGTTCGTTGTTGCCTTTCGAACCTAGCTTTACACCTTTGACCTGACTCGCTATTAGTTTTGCCAACTCTGTTAGTTGAGATGGGACCTTCACAAGAAAATAATTGTATAGTAAGGCAGCGGCAAAGGAATATGAGGAGTCTAACATGCCTCAAAAATCAACAAAGCTATATTGAGTATAACATCACATACCATCATGATTTGAAGAACTTGAATATCTTGAACTGCTGAAAGAACCTACACCTTTGTGCTGTTAATCATCAAGGAATTAGACGATCCATCGAAAGAGTGGCGCCACAATACAATGCAAAAAGAACAATTTACAACATAAGTTGAACTCTAACAGTGGATTTTAATACGTCATCTCTTGAAGAGCCAGAAATCTTCTGAGACTGATTTCTTGCCTTAGAGGCAGCTTTCTCAGACAATGCCTTTTCAAGGGAGTATCTGTGGAGTTGGCTGGGAGAAGAAATATCACCTGCTCTAAGAGCCTGTGCAAGTATGAGAAATCAATCAGAACTAGGGGACAAACGCATGCCATATTGGATTCAAGCACATCATCCATAACAACCTTTTTAATTAGTTTGACTCAACTGCTAATAAAAACTTTATTGGTTACCTAATACTATATTTCGTTGTTTATAAAAAAAAAAAAACTTTCATGGGAAAGAGCATGAATTCTCATTCCACAATTATGGCCATCCCCATCTATTAACAAAAGCAAATTGCAATTACCCTTCCATCAATTTGTATTCCATATATTACAGATAAGCGTAAAGAGAATTCATTCGTTGCATAAGAGAATCTCTTTCCCGGAAAACATGCAGACACCAAGAACTTAACAGACATAAAGCGAAGGATACCTCAGACATCGATGTACTTGACCACTTATTGAAGACAATGTATTCCTGTATTTGATGGCATTGACAGTGTTACAGGGAAAGGGGAGCATGGAAGTTCAGGTTCACTTCCAGGCTGAACAGTTGAAGCCAACAAACTACCATGAAGTGAATTTCCATAAGCTCGTTGCAACAACATAATGAGAACCTTATAAAAAAAAACAACATAATGAGGAGTAAAATTCAACAAAAGAGAATAGTGCAGATTTTTTATGAATGAAAGTGAACTTGGATAATTCTTGTTTATGCAAATCAAATTTGTTTGATGTTTCCCATTGTTATCCAGAAAACAGAGCTAACACGTCGTAACTCTGCATTTCAAAATATTATCATCATGCTTGTGAAGAGAACAGGAGCAATATTTTGCATCTGAGAGCTTGTCTGTGGGTTATGAAATGCATCATTCAGCAGTTGGGAGTTTCACATTTATAAGGTGCAGACGATAGGAACATGAACAATATTACGAATTTGAGAGCTTGTCTGCAGGTTACGAAATGCATCATTCAGTGGTTGGGGGGAGTTTTCACAATTATACCCAAGTGCAGATGAAGGCAATGCATATTGGTTCCCTTATGCAGCTTCAGAGGTTTCCTCTTTTAACACCTCTGGCTGTGAAATTGAAGAAGAGGCATAGTTGGCCGTACTTACACCAAGTCTAGGCACAATTCTCATCTGAGATGTTCTTCCCCATTATTCTCAGGATTTTTGTTAGAGACAATTTATGCCAAAATATTAAAAACAGAAAGGGCCAATTGAATATTAGAGCATCAATACCGCAGGGTTAATCCCTGCGGTTGATGCTGACAAATATGGAGAGCTTCATATTTTGGAGCGCTTGGAGTCCACTGTTTATTTATGTAATTTTTAAGTTGTTTAATTTTTTTTAATCTTAATTTCATTATAATTTATGCAATTTATTATCTTTTATAATTTAGTTTTATTTGATTAATCCAAATTTCTTCTCATTAATAACTATATTTTTTTAGACATTTTGCCATCTCCAATTTCTCATTCTTCTCTAAAATGGATCTAAATTTCAATTCACAATTCTCTCAAAATTCAAATGCCAAAAATCTTGAAAATTCTCAAAATCTGTTCTTCCCTTTTTATCTTTCAAATATACAAAATTTTCAAAACTTACCAAAAATCCCAAAATGTACCTAATTTACCATATCCTTTTTTTCACTCACAAATAAAGTTGTAAAATTGGAACCGAAACCTGCAAACCAAACCGGAACCGGTTGACCAAATCGAAGGGTTATGGTTTAGGTTCCGGTTCCACCCTTTTAGAAACCGTCGAACCGTCAGTTCAACTGACGGTTTGAACTGGAGATTTGAACTGTAGGTTAAAATGGCGGTTCCAACAGTTATTTTCTTTTTTTTTTCTTTTTTTTTCAATTCTATAAATACTCTATCCCGTTCTTACTAATTTTACGCTATTTCTTCTCTCTCAATCTCTTTCACTCTCACTCTCTCAAAAATTTATTTTGCTATAAATTGTTCTTATTAATTATTTATACATTTTATTATTGCAATTATGTTTTCTATATTTCTTAAAATTATTTTTTGTAATTACATTTTTCAAATTTCTTCTACTTTTTTACTATATTTTAATTTAATTATTTTATTATTTCATTATATTTAATTAATATTTGCATATTTATTTTAGAGTAATGCAAAATTTTGGTGGAAATAGAAATTTTGAAAGTTTTGAAGTTGAAAATATTGGAACTCAAGAGAGTCAAACTCAACCAATTTCCACCCAAAGACATGAGGGGGGGATGGGAGAAAGAATTTCTAGTTCCGATATTTTTAAAATTTATTTTAAGAAAATTTTTAATTTAATTTATCATTTTAAGTTTCTAGTTTTTTTTCTTTTTACTTGTATTTTAATTTATCATATATTGTTAATTATTGTATAGTTATATTGTCTATTAAATTTGGTATTGTAACTATGGTATTCATCCGCCACAAGTGAGGGCATCTAATAAAATTTAATGAGTTTTTTTTCTAATTTTGTTTAAAATTATGTGATGTAATTACTAGTAGAATAGTTAATTTGTTTGAAAATTATTAAAAAAATCTTTAGAATAAAATGTATTATTGGTACTATATTTAATTATTGAATATAACAAAATTTACAAATAGGAAAAAAATTGACGGGATAAAATAACAGGTTAAAAACAAAATTTTGAAAAAAAAGAATGAACCGAACTGGCGGTTGGACCGGTCAAAACCGGAACTGAAACCGAACTGAATCAGAACCAGACCAAACCTTGGAAACCACGGTTTGGTTCCAGTTCTCACATTTCACAAAACGGAACCGGCTGTTTTGGAACCGGCAATACCTCTAGTTATAGAGATTGTTTTGATGAATTTTTAACAATAGGGACCAAAAACTGAAACTTCATAAAACAGAACACCAAAAAGTTAGGTTATAGATGCAACGGAGATAGATTTGTAATTGGCCCTTTCTGCTTAGTGGTGTTGCTGCTTAGGCCCAGAGCCGCCTCTCTTATATTCTTGAAGGCATCAGGCCCATATCTAGAAAATGATTTTCTGATTTCAACACAAATAGACATGTTTACTACACTAATAATTACATAACTATTACCCATCAGAATTATACAAAAATAAAGATGCGAAAGAAAGAGCAAATAACAACAATTGGCAAAAAAAAAAGAGCACCATTATGCCCTTTAATGAATAATTATGGACAATGGTGGAACCAGTCCGAGGCAAATTCTAAGATATCTATTATTTACTGATTCGATTTCATTCTCACTTCTTTATTCTAAAATTGATCTCACATTGACCAAATTCTAGTTCCACAATTGATTATGAAAAAAAGGCTGAAATAGGATAGACCATGGAAGACCAACCTATACTCGTTCATCATAAAGGATTAAATGTTTACTTAAGCAACTAGAACAAATTTGCTAGTTTTTTATATTAGCACTAAATAGGTATTGAATATGATCAAATAACAAGAATATCAGGACGTGGTATTAACTAAATATTACATGACCAATAATATTTGTTGAAAAACGACCCGTGAAAACGCATATTGTCCATTTTTTTTTATAAATATGTATGTCAATTTCAACTGATGAGAGCATAGAAAATACTACTACACAGGTATATACAGTTTTTATGTGAATGATATTGATTTACAATTGTTTTATTGATATATTGTTGTGTTATATTTAATTATTATTTAAGGGATATCTTCTGTTTTAACATGTATACGTACATTATATGAATAATAACTTGATAAACTGTTTATATTCAATTCTCTAAGTATTTGATTCAATATTTTTAGGTATATTCAGTTTATAAGCAAATGATATTGGTATATAATTATTCCATTAATATATTGAACTATTATATTGGATAAAAAAAATATTGCATTACTATTAAGGGTATATTACACAAAAACATTGACAAATATATAGCATATTACAACACAATTTTAATGTTAAATGTTAAGGAATATTCCCAAGAGTTTGTAAGAAATGGAATAGGATAGTTTAACTAAATAATATCCCTTAAATAATAAACCAATATTCATGAAATAATTAAGAGAAAAAGTGAGATTAGAATGGAATAGACACGGAAAA
Organism: Flueggea neowawraea; assembly: GCA_948243855.1. Classification (NCBI taxonomy): domain Eukaryota; kingdom Viridiplantae; phylum Streptophyta; class Magnoliopsida; order Malpighiales; family Phyllanthaceae; genus Flueggea; species Flueggea neowawraea. The sequence continues at coordinate 9,113 of CAODLS011622216.1, forward strand.
AATCAATGGTAACTTGAAGATCTAAATATTTGGTTTCACGTCAAGATAAAAATTTGGTAAGATAAATTTAAAGTCCAACATTCAATTAAGGCAAATAAATGAATAATGGCAGGTCACTTCATTTAGCTACAAAGTCAAAGTTAGTTTCGGTTCGCAGAATGGAATAATATGTCCTGGTTGATTTAGCCACAAAGTAAAAGTCACGTTTGGTTCAATCAAGGGAAATATGTCGTGGTTGATTCCATGAACCAAACATGTTGTAAGTTTTCAAACAAGATGTGCATAGTTGACATTGAAAATATGGAGAGAAGACTATGATAATGAAAGACATAATAAAGTAAATTATGGGAGATGTGGATTGGAGAAAGATAGTGAAAGTCTACATAGACAGGAAGAAAAAAAAGATCACTACAATGGAAGATTATTCTTTAGGTATGTAGATCTATGCATTAATTTATAACATACGGGTCTTAGTAATTTTTTTTTGATAGATAAATTATTAGTAAATATTAATAACTATTTATTTATATGGTTGTGCTTGTAGTATTAAGGAACAAACGTGACAAAAATCATATATGTTTATTAACTTTAGTTATTATGTTATGTGACGACTAATCTTTGATAATGTAGTTTTTTAATCAATATGTCATAATAAGCAATTTTTTCTGTTGACCATGTAATGAGAATATTATATTGATGAATAAAGGTAAGAATCAATTACACAAAAATACAACAAAAAAACTGTTAAAACACACAAATACAACAACATTCAAAATCATTTCAAAAATAAAAGCGCAAAAAAAGTAATCTCACAAATGCCACAATTTAACTACTTTTTGACTGCATATTAAAAGATTGATCGCGTGTTGACCACGTGTCAAAAAGTTGACTACACATCAGAAAGTTTGACCAGTCACAAAACGAGAACAAACTATTCTCAGTATTATAAATACATAAATGAGTACAAGACGAGAACAAACTTAGTACAAACGAGCACAAAACGAGTACAAAATGAGAATAAACCTAGTATAAACGAACACAAAATGAATACAAAATGAGAATAAATCAACAAATGTTTGTAAAAATGTGTACACACTACGTAAAAATTTGAGTTCATTTGAATTTTTACTAATTTTTTTATGAATTGTATGTAAAGATACATAGGTGTATAAAAATGTGGAAAAATTAATTTTTAAAATTGTTTAGTTGATTTAATTTGGTTGATTTCAATATTTGAAACTTGTTTTTTTAAATAATTAAATGAAAATTATTAATTTGGAGACTGATTTTGTAATTATTAAATATTTTAGGGACAATAAAAAATTTCAGAAAAAGTCCCATATCCTTTACGGGCTACAACTAGAGTTTACAAACCCTAACTGTACTATCTCGTCTTTTACGGTTAGGTGCTAAGTAGGATTCAATTTGATTTCCATGATGGTTGGTGTGTTAGGGAGGTTAGTGTGTCATTTCTCCCAAATTTGGTATTGAATTGATTCCGTAGATGTTAGATTGATCATCCTAAGTTGGAAAATGCTTTAAAAGGACGGATTTATGCGCATAGGACGTGCCGGAGGTCATCTACGCACGTTGTATATGGTATTGTGTGCGTAGACGTGGTTGAAGTTGGACCTTGAACGTGCTTAATGTCGGTTGTGCACGTTGTAAGGTACAACACGCGTTGGAGAAATGTTCTGCGCGCATTGACGACCTTCTGGATGCAAGCCGATAGCAGATGGAATCATCTGTGTGCGTTGGACATGGAATCTGAGCATGTAGGATGATGTCTAATATGGGCAGTGACGAGCCTTCGCACGTCTGCATGCGTTAGAGAGCACAACACACGTTGTTCTTTATCTGGGTTTAGTCAGTCAGCGAGAGAGAGATTATCTGTGTGCGTTGCAAGAGGTAGAATGCACGTTGATTCGGGATCTGAGAAATTAGGGAGGACATCAGGTCTGCCGTCTACATAAGATGAAGTCTCTTCTACGTACATAGACATTGTTCAACATGCGTTGAAAGAGGTAGAACGCACGTAGATGAGGCTTTTCAGGACAACTTAAGTGGAATGCCACGTATCAGATCTGTGGGTTTATAAATACACCCATCCACCTTTATTTCTGCCATAACTCATCCCAACCACCGAAATAACTCTAGATATCATTTCTTTTCCTCTCTTAGTGCTCCTCCATCTGTCATTTCGTTTCTTTGAGGTAAGAAACATCTGTTAATTTCTGCATTTCGTCATTTCTGGATTTGCGATTTTTTTGAAAATGGATGTTTGGGTTAGATCTGTTCTCTCTGGGCTTAGGAGAGTTTAATATTGTTAGTTTAAGGATGATTAAGGTTTAACGTGTGGGATTTCAACTTCAGTTTTGAGAGATTTCGGGGTTTAATGAAATGGGTTTATTCTGAACTAGGGATTCGGATTGTGATGATTTTCTGGTAGAAATTGAAGATGTTTATGTTGTATAAGGTTGAATATGAGTTAGGAATGCTTCGATTTGTGTTGGGCTTTGTGTTTGAATGGGTCATTCATCATGGGTGTGTGAGGTCCGAAAATGAGAGTGAGGAATCTTGATGATTCTTAGTTTGGTTGTTATCTTCAGTGTTAGATTCATTATCAGGAGACTGATTTCAATGTATAAGAGTGGTCGATCAATTGGGCATTGATCGGATTGAGAGTTTGCATGTTTTTAGTTTCCGACGCTATCCAGGCTTAGATGGCATTTGCATTCCATGCATACATTCGGTACCGCCACAGTACCCATACCCTATTCTGATCATTGGATATGATTTATTTGTTCAGCTTCTTGTGCCTGTCAGCATGACCATCCAGGTACTAGTGGTGCTTGATT
>CAODLS011622244.1:0-12937 GCA_948243855.1 Flueggea neowawraea
GACAACCTAAATCAGAGACCAGTATTGCTTAAAAATATTGTGGATGGACAATGAGCTGTATTCAAGCAAAAAGGGGAAAGGATCTCCTATTCCTTGTTACTGAATCTTTTTGCGATGATGGGACGGACATCATCAACATCAGCCAATGTCTCTAAGAAGGGAAGTAATGATATTAGTGCAGAGTCTGATGGATCACTAAACCAACTCTTAATAGGAATCCCATTATTTACTTGCAACCTGAAAACCTGAAATCATTGAAAGAAAACAACAGTTACAGAATAAATTTACGATATTCCTACCACATATGGAAGTTATCTCCCCTCCACTAACCTCACTGGTATAATGCCACGATCCACTGGCATGATTACATACCACGAAAATCATTGTGTTTCTATGAAATGCAAAGATCCTAAGAGAGATTTTAAGTGTTCAAATATTCAGTCAAAGGAAAGAAGCAAAAACATGTCCAGGTTGAAATACCTTCAGCTGAACATGGGAACCATTCCTCTCATATTTCTAATCTAAATAGCTAAACTTAACTTCAATTATGATTTTTATAACTCATTTCGGTAGCCACAAATTATTCAAACAAAAATGATAAATATTCATAAATGCATAAAAAAATAGCAAACTTCAAATAAAATTGATCTATTTTGGGTGCGGGAGGAATATGGTAAAATGAGAGAAATGAACGAGAAATACCTGTGGAGAATTATCAATTATGGCAACTTTTGCCAGATCAACACCTAACACTGTCAAATCTTTTGTGTAGCTTCCATCTGTGAAGATGCATGATTCACGATAGACCCGTCGAGATATAAGCTTTCCATCTGGATCCAGTTTGTCCAACAGTTGTTCAGCATAAATGCTTTGGCTAGCAGTAAAGATGACAACTTCAAACATCTCTGCAACTTTCTCCAAGAATATGTGCAGGTAAGGCCGCTGTTTTACATAAACAGTATGCTCTTTCAAATCGAAAAACACAGTAAAGGTGAAGTCCGCATCATCACAATGTTCAAGTGTAGAGTGGACGAGAGTTTCTGCACAAAGTCATAGAAAATTATAGAGTGAATATTTATATTATCAATGGCCTACATGGTGTGCAACATAATGCAGGGGGCAACAGAGTGAACGTTCTTTTGACAACAGTTGCTTCACAATATGCCTTGTGGCAGAATGGCATTAAAACAGTAGGAGAAATAACTTAAGTTTCTTACCATCCAAATCAAGTACTAGGGTCACAGACTTCTTCCTTCTGGACTCCTTTGGAAGTATACTGGGCCGGAAGTTTGAAACATCTGATAATTCTGGTAAATTATTTATAAAGAACTGAGGGTCAAAGTCCTCCGCTTGATCTGATTCATTGGCAAGATCAGCTTCCTGGTTGCAAGATTTTACTTGATTAATTGCTAAATATAAGCTAGCCTTATCTGAATCGATCACAGTTTCTTCACAAGACTTCACTTCATTGGAATAGTTTGTTTTCACAGTATCCTCAAGAAAGGGTAATATCATGCACTCCTCAGCCACATCAAAGAACATACTTGGCTCAGAAAATTTATAATCAGGCAAAGTGTTGGTCTCAATGAAATCATCATTAATGGTATTGCCATCAAAGGGTAAGCCAGTAATAACCATGTCAGAAATAAAGAAATCTGATACATTGCAACTTTGGTAATCACATGAGCATCTATCGTCACTATTTTCATTACTGTCATCAGATCCCAATCCAGGTATGTTAAGCTCACCGATAGCGCCTACAAAAACGAAAAAAAAGTATTGGATACAACCTTGCAGAAGTTAGTAGCACCAAGAAACCAAATAAAATTCACAAAATCTGCACTTCCCAAGTTCTCAAGTAATTAATGAATCAAATTAATATCAAGTACTCAGGGTAAAACAAAAGTACATAAATGCTATCTAAGCAAAACATCACAAGGTAATACCAAATGGAAGTTCATGCCCAAGAAATAAGTTTTCCATATCATATTAGCTTTAAAGCTCCACTTAAAAAGACTAATTTTAAAGGTTTAAGATACCCCCAACAGTCCTTATCCTCAAATATTACTCCCTCCAAAATATCAAATTTTTAATACATCAAGTCAAGCAAACTTTCCTCCAACAATGGCATACATAAAAGACAAACAACATAGCCTTCACTAGTAGAATTGACGATCAACCTGCAACTAAAAAGAAACAGGTAGGCGTTTCATTCTGAAGAGAGTAACTAAATCCACCACTGTATTATTTAGTTTGAATAATAAAAAAAATAAAAGAACTTTGCATCAAGGAGTAATCTATAGGCAATAACATCATAAGGACAATGTGAATACATTCCAAAACTGTAGAAACATGATTCACATATACCTGCATCATTGTGACCATCCACACTGTGGAACTCAGAAGGCTCTAAAGAAGGAGAAAAAATTGTTTCCAAGTTTGATGAGCAGTTATGGTTAGATTCCTGCAAATTTAAAGAAATTAAAGAAACTAATTAAATCAAAGCTGCAGAACAAAAAATATTTTGAGAAACAATGAATAAATCATAAATATGTTTGATACCCTCTCAGTTATCATACAAAAGTGGACTATAGAAACATCAATTTTTCAGTATCTTATTTATCTTCCTAGGACAAAGAGAACATTATGTAAGGAAAAAACTTCATCTGGTCATGGAATTTCAAGAGGAACTAAGAACAACATCCTCATTCTACGACCATTGTCTAGAAATAAGGGGGGAAAAAAGAATTCACCCAAAACAGTTGAAAGAATTAGTCAACTGCTTTATGCTAAATGTTTTTGAAGCTCGCAAAGCATGGGATTGGGAAAGCCAAATTTCAGCCAGAATAGCCACTTAACAGACGGAAAATCACCGCATGTTTCAAACATATGTGAGAGAACATGGAACACATGTTTAAAGCATATGAATTCAATTTCAGAGGTAAGAGCTATTGCAGAAAATACACAAAACGATCTTGCAAAAACCATGACAATCTATAAAATCTTACTGCTCTTTCTGTGCTGCCAGAATCTGAGAAGACTGACATTTGTTTCTGAAATTTAGGATCTTCATCCTGTATTTCTTGTTCATCAATGGTCTCATCACATGCAATATCTGGCGCATAGATTTCCACACTTGAAACTAGCAAGAATTATCAACAATTGTGTTAGAAAAGAAAAACTAAATTTTGATACAATTACAAACCCAGAAGCAATGGCTGCTGATAAGTAATCTTAATAGTGCTAGTAATAACACCTAGATGAGTTCTTCGCAACGAAATAAGAAAACTAGATGAATACAGCAAGATAAACTTGAATAAACTTTTGAAATAAAGATACAGCAAATCAATATTTAGTAGCTTACCACAACCATCCTGAGTGTTCTGAACACAGCACTCCTGTTCTGACGTTAGTCGGGAAATTGTGACATGGGAGCAAGAGTTTTTGGATATCATACTAGACTTCTGGTATACACCAAGACACCTTTTTTCTCTTAAAGTACCCACGGACAGTTTGGTCTTCATTTTTAACGCGGGCATTTGATCTGTTCCTATAGCATGCACCACAATCTCGACCAGAAAACATCAGTGGGGAAACAAGGGCCCTCCAAACAATGCGAGCACCAGCCCAGACTGTTGTCACAGAAATGAAAAGGTAAAATTATCAGAACACATACAATGCACATAAACTGCACGACATGGTGAGAAGTATATTTTGGATTGGTAAAAATAAAAAGAAATCTTTTGTTGCACACAAAATAATTTGCATGCATCGATATACAAATTAAAGAAAGAAAAAAAAGAATTCATGAAAAATCCAGTGAAGCTTCCTAAAAACTTAACAAGCTGCTGTTATGAACCATATGAAAAGAAATCTCATCTGAACCTAGGGAAACTTGAAAGTCAAAAAACTGCACAAGGTATAAAATAATGAAGAACATTGGTAAGTCAATTCTAATGTCCACACACAGGTCAGAAAACGATAAAATTAGAAAAGCAAAAGTTCTTCAAATAAAGGATGACTGGATCATAAAGTGAAATCAAGTTCCATAGATTTCATACTCGCCAATTGACATCGCATATCAAACGATAAGACTGTTCCAGAAATAATTACAGTTCTTAATTACATCCAAATCAGTTGAGCCTTCAAAAAGAAAAGAAAAGAAAAGAAAAGAATCAAAACCAGATATCTTACCTTACCAACAAATCATCTCATGAAAATAACTTTTCATGAGATTGCCAAAAGGTCAAAGACACGTACATAATTCCTATAAGGCTAATAAACAAACCCTACATAAAAAAAAATCATTTTTTCAGTCGAACCAGATCATGGTTTTTCAATATTCTGCAAAATAATTTTCCCACTATTCGAGTATATAGAATTGAAACAGAGAAGTAACAGATTGAATTGTTCAGAGTTTTGACCATTCAAGACGTTTTGAAACAACAGATCGAAATTAATGTCCAAAGAAGGCAACTTCACCACTTTGTAGCTTCTACAAAGAAAAAACAAGGGTGGAACCAAAAATCTCAATCAAACTAAAAAGAATACAGAGTCAACTGAAATGGAAAACAGAAAGTCCTTAGAAGACAAACACACAAGGAACAACCGTAACTCGTCAAACAAAGAAATCGAGAATGAAAGTCTACCAAGTATTAGAAAACAGAGAAACAATAACCAGAGAACAACAAGTAAACTAAATTATACACAAAAACACAAACACCACCAAAATCAAACCCTAACCCCACTCGAACGACAGCTAAACACTTCGAACTACCAATTAGAGACAAAAGCTCGAACTAAAACACCATAAAAGTGAGATCTTTTCAGCAACAAGAAGCAAAGAGTACCATGAAGCTAAAAAGGAGAGAAAAATTTGAACTTTAAAAAACAAAAATCAAAAAAAGGAAAGAAATTTTGATTACAAGAGAATATAAAAGTACCTGTGAAGCTAAAACAACTGATAATAAGAGAGAAATCTCCCTCTCTCTCTCTCTCTCTCTCTACACTTGTTTCTCTCTCTATACGTGTGTTGTGTATAAAAACAAAAGACTCTGGTTTTTAGTAGTTTCTCTCTCTTAACTTCCACGAACGGTCAAGAGGGGGCTGTGTCGGCTCTCCGTGGGATGGAGTGGACGGCCCAGATTGGGTTTTGTAGGACCGGTGAATTTTTGCCACGTGGATTTTTAATCATCTCAGCGTGACGCGTTGACACGTGCTGCTTCCTAGAAAAATAGAGGGAAAAGGAGTTTAGCGGGAAATTTATGACTTTTCACAACCCTCGCTCTCCCGCGCGTGTAAATACGGTGTCGTTCACAGGGAATACGTATGCGGACTTTTTTTACTGATTTTTACACAATTATATTTTAAAAATTAAAATTAATTCAAAAATTTTAGTTTTTGCACGTATTTCTCTTAAAAGTCAAAGTTACAAAGAGTTCTTCTAGAAAATCAAAATTACACAAATATGGTATATAGTTGTGTTTTTTTGCTTTATTTTTTGTTTTTTTAACTAGATATTAATATTTATTTTTTATTTTCTGTTTTTTATTTTAATGTTAATATTTATTTTTTTCATATATGAACCCTCTTTCTTTTGTTTTTTGTGTGTTAAAGTTTTTTTAATAAAGTTAATAGATAACAATAAATAGAAAATAAAAGAACATCAAATCAAATGAAAATAGAAAAAAAATTAATAGAAAATAATTCAATTTAAGCAGGTTTCGAAAGATCAAATTATTTTTTTGAATGAAATGAAAAAAAAAGATTAAATAAAAAATATGGAAAATCATTAAAAGAAAAAAAAATAATTGCAAGAGCATGGAGATCAAGCCGCAAAACATTGAGATCGAGTTGCAACCCAACCATAAAACCAGAGGAAAGTGTAAGCGATAATTAGACTTTTATACTAAAATAAAATACTAATTTTAAAAAATATGTACCAACAATATAAATTTTAAAAAATATCAGAAAAATAAAACTCATTTGAAAAATGCCACATTCGCGAGAAATCACAATATTTTCGAGAAAAATTGATTTTTTGGGACAAAAATAAATTTCAATAAAAATTTATTTAATTTTCTAGAAAGTCTCCAAAAGTCTCAAAAAAGAGGTCTCCAAAAGTCTATAAAGGTCTTCAAAAAAGAGTTTTTAATTTTTTTATAAGAAATTTGATTTAATTCAGAAGGTTTTCAAAAGTTTCCAAACATATCCAGATCTTCCATTTTTTATAAGAAATTTAATTCAACAAATTTTTTGAGTAATAATTTTTTTTAATTAAGCACAATTATTTACATATTTATCAATTTTAATTTATTTAATGATAATTAATTTGGTGTCTAAAAGTCTCCAAACATGTCAAAAAATATATGAAAAGTCGTCTAAAAAAGTCTCTAAATGTCTAAGAAAGTCTCCAAACTTAATCACCTGCACGAAATCAATCAAACTCAATGAAAACCAACCAAAAACAACAAAAACAACCTTCAAAAAATGTTTTTGAAAGTGTACAATTAAGTCTCACAAAAAGCAACATGAGCAAACAAATAAAAATGACTTTTATGAGAAAAAAAAATTAAAACTGAGGGTTCTTTCATAAATTCATGAAATATGATACAACAAGCACAGATCCAGTCCTAATTGCCGACCAATAACCTAACCCTCGTCTGCGGCCCAACGACCTAACCCTCGCGTCTAGATCTGAGGTGCGACAAAGACATGACTGCGATGATTGAAGAGAGTGAGAGAGAGAGACGATGTTTTGAGTGAAAAAAAGAGAGAGAAAAGGCTGACAATTGTCCGTTATCATCATTCTCGTCGAAGAAAGATAGATAGGCAGACGAGCAAAAAGAGCGATGAGAGAAAAAAACCAAAAAAGAGAGAAATCGAGGTGGACGAGCACGAAGAAAACGAGAGAGGGAACGAGAGAACAACACCGCAATTAGAAAGAAGGAGAGCAGCGACGAAGGAGAAGGAGGAGGGAGGGTGGCGGCGGGAGAGCTAGGTTTTGATAGAGAGAGGGAACAGAGAACCACAGGAGAAGAGAAAGAGAGGAGAGAAACGAGGTGTGAGGGGGGAGATGAGAAAGAAACGGATGAGAGAAAAAAATTAATAAAATGAGATGAAAAATTGGATTTTTATTTGATTGGATATGACATTTTTAAGGACTAAATTTTAAAAAATGTTATATGGGTATATGACTAAGATAATTTTAAAAATATGTTATTCTACTAATTATCAAACTAAAAATGATTTTTATCAAAATTTAAATTTTATTTGAAACGTGTAATATAATTAACTTATAGTGCAAAATGCAAAAGTTGGCGGGTGAAATGAAGGCCGGAGCGTTATTGCAAAAAGTCACATTAATCAGCTTACGGAGCAAATTTTGAATTTTAATAAGTATGTGGCCCATAATTTCCTCAAGAAATAAAGAGAACATCATGGTAGAGATGGCAATTTAATCCGACCGATCAAACCCACCCAAACCCAATCTAAATTGACCAGGTATTACCCAATTTGGTTGTGTCTGGATTGGTGCAGTAAAATCCGAAACTTGAAAATTGGGTTTGAATTGGATGAGGTTTCACATTGGGAAAATTATAGATTTATACTAAAAAAATGCCAAAATTTCATGTAAATTTGTAAGTATTGAGAATGCTACTTTACGTTTATCACATATCAAAAATGCCATTTTTTTAAAAACCCCAAGAAATTGTCGTATTTTCACGAGAAACTAAGTTTTGCTAGAAATTGACTTTTTTGATGAGAAATTGATTTTTTTTTTCTAAAAAATATTCTTAATCCATATTATGTTTTGGGTTCACAGCAGTTTACAATAGAGTATACAATTCATATTTTCAAAAAAGTGTGAATAATTTTGGTGTCGACGTTCACAATTGTTCACAAAATAATGCACATTATATTGTACGCTATTGTGCTTCATTGTGAAAGATTTTAAATTGTTCACAACAGTTACCCAATTGCACTAGAAACAAACTAAATAAACACAATTAAATCTGAAACTAGTGGTATTTTTGTAAATAACTAAAGCTAAAAAAAATTGAAACCAATGGCATTTTTGCAGAAATTATCAAAGTCAGGGTGATTTTGTAAAAAAATAAAATAAGGGAGCAGCTAGGGTTTCCTAACCTTAGCCGACACCCTTCACACTCATCCCCCTCACACTACTGTCAGACAACGAACATACACCACCCTTGCTTGTTTGTCCAACTCCACACGCTAGACGCCATTGAACAACAAAACAAAGAGCGACGACATGGAAAGGTAGGCTCAACTGAGAGTGAAGGAGACGAGATGCGATGAGGGAGGAACAAATCAACGACAACGCTACAGGAGGAGGCAAGAGGCAAAAGAGAAGAGAGCAATGAAGATGACAAGGACAGAGATAACGAAGGAGCGAAGATCCGAACGAGAGAGAGAGAGAGAGAAACAAATTCTAGAGAGAGACAAAGGCAAGAGCAACGAAGAGAGAGAGAAAGAACTAGAAGCGACGAATGAGGAGGATCGAGGAGGTGAACGAGTAGTTAGGGTTTGGCAGCCGGAGGGAGACAGAGAGAGAGGAAATTGTCGGGTGAATGGAGAGAGAGGAAGAGAGAAACAGGAGAGAGAAAGAGAGAGGGGAAAAAGAGAGAGAAATTGAAAAAATAAAATGAAAAATTGAAATTCATATAAAAATCAATGTAAAATTTTTAAAAGATGTGTTTAAAGATGTGGTATTTTTAATCTTGAAATTTAAAATGTATTATCCATATAATTACAAAAGTTAAGATATCAAAATTAAATAATGATAACTTAAATTTGACACTGTGTGTAATTAGCACTTTCTCATCCCACACTTAGAAACTCAAACCCAAACCCGTCCCAACATTTTTCTTATTATAAATAACATAGATGTGCTTTACACTATTATAATTGTTATGTTTATTTATAATTATATTTTTATATTGATAAGAAATTCGTTTATTTCAAGACAAAAATAACTAAATATATTATTTGGATGATGTTATTTTTATAGTTTAATTATTATATTTATTTACATATTTTATGAGATTAAAGTCAAATTTAGATGAATAGATCAAATATTGGATTATCCTTAGGGATTCCAAACCCCATTGGATTTGGATTTAGGTGTGATTTTCTTGATCCCACCGAATTTGAGTTTAAGTTTGAGTTTTATTTTTTCATTTTAAAACTCTCATATCCAAACCCGACTCATTGTCATTTCTAATCATAATTGCATTTCTATACACCAAATAAGCACTCCCATTATTTACTACTCATATTATTTTATCTACAATATTTTAACAAATAAAGTTAACTAATAGAAATAATTTAAGCAATTGATTTTACATGTTTTGAACTTTTCAAAAAAAAAAATCAGAAAGTTAAAAACTACTGTTCTCTTATAAATAAATAATTGATGTGTAAGAATTGGAATACAGACGGGTTGTTCTTTAAGCAATCCCAAGTGATAGTTAGTAGGCTGATTGACTGTGAATATCAGTAGAGAATGAAAATGAATGGACTAAGATTTGGAAAATATCATCCTATAAAATATTAAGTGTCCCCAAATCTGTGGGAGTGGGACTACCAACCTCCTCAGTCACCAAGCAACTATATTTGCTCATTGCTCCCACAATCAGAGGCGCCATCTCACGTTGTCCTGATCAGCTCAAAAAAGAAAATCTCACGTTGTCTTTCTGGTCAAAATTAAAGTTCTTTTATTTTTTTTGGTCCTAAATCAACTCAAGAACTACTGTTCTTGCAAGAATTCGTGAAACAGCAATAAAAAAATATTTTTAAGTTAATAAATTTATATTTTATCAATACTAAAATAAACTTGAACACTAAATAAAATAAAAAGTCTCAAACCAAGAAAAAAAAAGCTTGAAGAAGATCCAAATTACATATGTCGTGCGTATTATACATTGAATTGTGAAAAAAGCTGTGGAGACCACATCAAGTAAGATTTTGGATCATTCAATATTTGCTCAATATCTTTACAGCTTTATATATATATATATATAAGATATTTGCAGCTGTTCACTAATCTGTATCTCATCCGGCTTATTCGTTACCTCACCCAAGTGCAGAACATTTTCTTTTATCACTATTATTCACTATCTCATTGCCCTAGTGATCAAATGGTGTGGAATATACTGCTACTAGCCCATAAAATTATAGTTAAGGAAAAATATTGGTGTTTTAAATTGAAACAAGTTTTCTTATCTTAACTCAAGTCTAATTTACTAAATTATTCTTGTCAGTTTATCAAAATGTCATTAAAAAATTCATTAAAATAAAAATAATTTCATAAATTTATGCGAGTTAAAATGTCTTGAGCTAATTTTAATGGTGTTATAGTTAATAACAATGAAATAATCAGGAATCATGGTACGAGTGCAGCGGCTGGAAGTAAAGATGGTAGGCTGTTTTATCCGAACCAGGACAAGCAGAGGAAGCTGAAGAAAGGGCTTCTCAATAGGTCCGCCAAGCAAACAAGGCTTCCACAAGTGATCAAAATGTCCAATCTCATTGGACCATTAGCCTAATCCAACTGACAAAATTGGCACGTCCAAACCTGTAACACCCAACAAACTTAACATGGGTTTTCTAATCGAAAACTTGTCCATCTTAAACTTGCAAGGATATGACAGCACTAAAATGTATGGCTAACTTATGTTCTGTTAGATTTCACTTCGGGGTACTTAATGCCCACAAAACAATGGTGTCCCAATAAATTGACAAACATCTGACTAGTCCCTAACATTAGGTCCCCAGTTCAGGTCTCTTCTTCTCTTTTCTTAATTATTGCTGAAACTAGCACAATACTGATGCTCTGCACGATAAATAATAATATTTTTTATTTTAATTAATAAATAATATATTTTTTATTTTGAAACATTTTCATAATTAGTACTTGTGAATAATAAAAATTAAAGTATTAGCAAACTAATAGAGAAACTATTAAGCATTAAATATTTAAAATTGTTATGAAATTTCATAATTTTAATCATAATTCTTTCATAAATTAAATATGTTATTTCTTTTTCTTAGATAAGTATATAGATTCATCAAAATAAAAGATTCTAATTCATATATCATGATATTGATCAAGCGAATGCATATGCATGTATTGAATTAAGTCAATATAAGCAATATTATCTTAATTTAATTGAAAGTATTAAATCACCGCTAATTTTTATATGTAATTTTTTATTTTCAAAAGACTAACATGTTGGCACTTGTACATTCTACTTTAAATCACCTGATAATTACAAAATTATATGTAAAAAATGCGAACCAGATTTTTGACCATACCGTTAAAATTTATATAACTATATTTTTGTGTGAAATTTTATATAACATATATTACCTAACCAAACTTCTCGTTTTTTGTTTTATATTTAGAAGAGAAATTAAAACAGTAATGTGTCATAAACATATTATTTCAGCCCATTAATTCAATTAAATTAAATACTTCAATTTATATTACATGTATCGACTTGTGTAAATATAGCTTAATCAATATATATACAATAGTTAAGGAGTTTTCACAAATTTGCTATTAAGGAAATATTTGTCAAACAACTAAGAAGACACTTGTCAAAAATTTTGGAGAACTTCCTAACTATTATATATATATTGATTCAAAGCAAGTAAAAGAAAAAACAGCAGTAATTGAGGATGTTGTTTTGTAATAGAACACAAATGGGTAAAAACAAGAAAAAGTTTACATATTATCAAGAACTAGTAGAATATATTCATTGTTCAAAAAAAGAAGGCACAAAAATACGCTTTGTATTGGAATATAGTTGGATGGTATGAAAACAAGAATCCCCCCAAAACATCCCTCAAAAAAAAAAGAGAGGAGAAAAATGCAAGGTGTAGAATAAAAGCAGAGACTGTGTGAGATTTTTTTTTGTTTGATTTTATGGTGTACCTTAATTTTTTTTTGTAGTCCAATAAGCATATAAAGTGGAATTGATGAGTTGTTTGCATGAATATCATGGAGACTGAAGGGACAGACATTACTGAGATTAGCAATTTAGTATTTGTCTAATCCTAATTAAAACTGAAATAAGTATGTCATAACAATGAAATTAATGGATGAAGTGTAAATAAGAAAAAGAAAGGGAAAGTAAAAAAAAGATAACTACTTACATTTATTTGAGAGAATTTTTTATGTTTTAATGAAGGTATAAGTAAAAGTGAGTAAAATTACGACTTACTCTTCCATCTTTTTTAAAATTCTTATTTTTCTGCTACCCTAAATTAAGATATAAATAATAAAATAAATAATTTTACATATTTTTTATTAGTTACACATTCTCTTTATTTTTCAGTCCCAAACAACTTCTCTTTCCTTTACATTATTTTCTATTTATTATCATCCTTTATTCTTTCATTAATTGCTATTGTCTACACCTCATCCAAACAGAGTGTAACAACAAAGGATGTGATTTAGAAATTAGATCAGCAGAGGATAAAAGGCCACAATATTACTCACACACTGAGGAATGAAAGGACATGTTAAAGTGAATTGAGCACTGAGAGAATAAGATTCATACTCAGAAACCAAAACACATGCAACAAGTACAACAAGTACTGGTACAAAGATCCAGCTACTCCCTCTCCTCCAATTCCACCAATTTCCACACCCACATGAGATATTAAGAAAATCTGTGTGTAACCCACCAGAGCCTATAACAAGATGGATAGAGAGAAGGGTGCACCAACTCTGTCTTGATCAGCTGCTAGCAGCATGAGACCCTTCACTAGTAATGATAAAAGCAAAGCCAGCATTGCACAGTACAATTCAGATGCTGGTATTAGCTGAATTTGAGCAATTAAATGTATCTGATAAAAATAAGTGCAACTATACTTTTTAATTTTTTTTTAAAATATAATATTTTAT
>CAODLS011622263.1:0-10125 GCA_948243855.1 Flueggea neowawraea
TGTCCTAACTTGGTGCATTATTTCGCTCATAATCAAAGCCCGCCCCCACCAATTGCGCTTCTTCTACACGATGTCAACTTCGCAACTCAAACAACATCCATATATAATCTCATCATTTCAATCTTTTGTTGATCCTTGACATGGATAGGTCGAGGACATGAAAAGAATTCATCATCGTTCAGGGTTTTATTAGGTCTCGAACAGTATAGCGCATAATAACACATGAGGGATTCCTTAAAATATTAACAATTTTTTTTTATAAATAACTATTAGCAACAATCTTAATTAGCCTTAACTATATCAACAAAATCACTTTTTTTTTTCTAATTAAGTTTGAAAAGAAGAGATTAAATGGGTACTTGGGTAGTCTGTTGGTAAACTCTCACATTGAGGACATCACGTCCGAGACTTTAGGGTAAGAGAATATGGGGGCTAGGTTAAATATGCTTGCTATAGTAAATCTGATGTATTAAGCCAACATCATTATATATATCGAAAAGCAGTGAAGATGATGAAAACTGGAGAGATGACATGGACCTGAAAGAAGTGGCACAAGTGGCAAGGTTCAACCCCATAATGATTACTGACGTTGGCATAATTTGATTAAGTGGAATTTTAGTGGTGTGTTCTGATTTGCATACTTGTATATGTATGTAATGTGGCCACAAATGGATGGAGATATGGATGAGTTGATGAAGCTATCAACTTGCTTGTTCCAGAAACCTCTCGTCCAATTGGATCAGTAGGACTCCCCAATACTCATATGGAAAAATTGCATATGGCTCAAGAAAATGTGGAAAAGATGCATTATTTAAGGCACTAATGCTACACACAGTGCTTCACAGGTACAGAAGCCTTTTTATAATTTTTACATACGTTACAAAATTTTTATAGTTGTTTTCTATGAGATTTGAATTCAACACTTAGTCTATAAGTAATTGTTTACTTATTTATTGAAATACTCCTCATGGGCACATGTCTCAAATTAATCATAAATAGACCAATAAATTACCCATCTTTTTTGCTTTTAGTACTTGAAAGCCTCACTAAAATGCATTACTTAATTTACCTCGCATGTTTTCTTCTAAGGTGAGTTTTAACACCAAGATCTTAAGATTTAGCGATCACTTGTTCAAACCATTTTACTCAATTACCTGCTGATTTTAAATACTGAAATGAAATAATATAGGGCCTTATTTTTGCCTGGCCTGATCAAAAGCAAAAAAGAAACTTTGCATAGTCCAAATATGTGACCAAGCAAATGATTATATTGTAAAATTTTGTTTCTAGGCTTTTTTAATATTTGAATAATATTTGATCCGCATGAAACGTTGCCACTTGCCAGACAGCAGTATTGCTCGTAAGCGCTCTCGTCACCTTTCTTTACAGGTTGTTCTACTTTTTTAAGGGCTTAAATATTAATAAAACAGCCTCAATTTTATCAAATTTTTGTTAGTTTTAGCTAACTCATTCAAATTTATTACAATTATACCCCTGTTTACTTAGTTCCTGGCTTGACATTATAGTGTGACACAACAAGCTAGGTCACGTACCATGCCACTAAACAACATGTTAAAAAATAAGGTTATTAGTATTTTTTAGCACAAGGTTTGCACTTTTTATCAATTTTAGTACAACCTCAAAATCGTGATATAATTTAGTACAACGTTAATTTATGTTAATGTTTTTAGCATCAACCAATTTTTTGTCTAATTTTTTTGTTAAATACTGACGTAGCATGATAACATGAATTTTTTTTATCGCGTGGCATATTGGCACGTGGGATATTCTCATATGACATATCATTAATAATCCATGTGTTAGTGTGAACTTAATGATGCCACACGTAACTGGCTACTATGAATGGTAATGGTAGAGTATGGATAAGGTATACCAATATACTTATCTGTATCTATAGTTCATATTTTTTATCTATACTATACATGTACCTGTATGGATGGCAAAAATTACCACTCGTACATTACGTACATGATATTTGTTTATCCATAGAGTACATATTTACTCATGGTGTAAATTTAGTTAATTAACTTAAAAAATAATATATTACTAATTTAAAATAATATACGATTGACCATATATATAACTTGTATTTATATGTAGGATCATAACACAAACTAAATATCATGAACATTATTAATTTATAAATTTTATGACTAATTTGTTGACAAAGATTTTTTAAAAAATTATTCTCGTCTGTTAATTTTATGCTAAAAACCACTTTAAAACTAAAGGATATTGGTATGAATGACTAATGAGGTATTGTCAATCGTATCATATCATGCATATAACTAATAAGGTATTTTTGTAATCAATTTTTAATTTTTTTATGTCAAATACTATATGAATGAGTTTTACATATAAAAATTTTGCCCGAAATATTTTAGTTATAATAAGTTATTTGAATATAAGATTATAATAATAACTTCTCAATAGTAGCATCTCATTCTAACTACATAAAAACTATAATATCTAGCAAAATATATTTATAGTCTCATTCTATTTATAAATCAATTTATTCAAATATAATAATTTATTTATATATATAATTAGACTCCACTTACTTCAAGAGTAAGTTTAAAATTAAGCCTTTTAAACTTACTCTTCATCTCCATCATCCATTGTATTCAAATCTAATGGTAGATACAAAATTCTTTTTTGAATCTAATCCTCACCATTAAATTCAAATGCAATTAATGATGAGGATGATTTTACTCTACTCATTAAATTCAAATGCAATTAATTAATGATGAGTATGAATAACGGTTAATGGGCACGAGAATGGATATTATCCAACGGACTGTAAGGATACAGGTATGAGTAGGATATTCCTATATATTCATACTCTACTCATACATGCATAGTAAAATATGAGTATTACACGTACTCATACTCATACCTAGTCTAAGTGGATAATACCCACGTTAACTGGGTGTAAATAGGGTTGGTACCCGTCGGATGGAGTATAAATTGCCATCCCTACTTGCTATGCCACATCAGTTTTTGACGAACTTTTGCAAACAACAAGATAATGGAGGAAATATCTTGTTTTTTTTAAAAGGTTAGACAGAAAGTTAAGTAAATTTAAAAAGGATGCCAAAATTAATAAAAATAATAAAGTTGAGATTTTTAAATATTGTTAAGATATTTTCAAGAGAACATAAAGACTTGCAATATTACTATAAATACAATCCATCAAATTATCTATAATCTAATAAATAATTAAGAAAACCAACCTTCCGTGAAAGTAAAGACTACTTTTGATCTTTAACCAAAAGGCATCATTAGCAACAAAAATATATCCCAAATCCAATGAATTAACTGGCCGGTTGGTTCATGTATCATGGACATGATATGAAATCTTATATATTTGAGACCAAACAAAAGATAGAGAATTGGGAAGATGCATGTGGAAATCTAGACAAAACAAGCATATACAAAAGCACTTTTGGGGATACTAAGGAATGGACGATATCGAGATTAAAATTAGGTACAAAAATGTAGGTCCTAACGTAAGATAGCTTGCAAAACTCTTTGATTAGAATGCGTGATTCCCTCAAATACACTTTCACACAAAGATCGCACCATGATTATGTATTCATATCATGTGTGGATATTGCTATTGCTATAGTAGTAGTACTATAATCTAAGCACCTAAAACAAAAAAAAAAAACAAGGCAACGTTCAAACAAAACATATATATGAGGGTTCCCTTTCATAAAGGACTCACTAAATCCTCAAAAATCTCTTAAGTACTTGAAAGATGCTCAAGAAAATGATCAAACAATTCAACTACCCCCTCACATTTCTCCCCACCTTCCATGCACACCCATGTGCTATACCAAACACATTTCCATATCACAATATCTCTCAGTTTGTCTTTCACTCCTTTTTGATGAGGATGCTTTCTCGCTTAATTTTCTGTCTTGTCTCTTTTTGACTAATTATGAATTGGAAATTTCAGGTTGGTTTCTTTCCAGCTTATTCTCAGGGAAAGAGAAATAAGGGTTCAATGTTATATATACATATATACCTAATTCTGAATTTACTTGTGGTGCAAATTCGCGTCCTGTTTCTGATCTAGAAGCATTAATTTGACTCCCTATTTCAAGAGTGCATGCACATAGACTCTTATCTAAGAGCATCTGAAGCATGATATTCTTCAAAGACAAGATCTTTTCGATTTGGGATTCATTCCTTTCGTTTTGTTTTTCAAAATTAGGCCTTTTTCTTTTGGAAAAGTTTAACTGAAACAAAAGATAATCACAACTTTTTAAGGTTTATTATACCGGCCTACTTTAGTCAAAATAAAGAAGACGATGTAATATTGTGGATAATTAATCAATAAATCTAGAAGGCTTTGACTATTTTTTAGGAGTGCATGCAAATAGATCAAAATTATGAGAAAACCCACTAACATGAAGAGGACCCCATTTCCCACATTACATTCCGTTCATATTTAGGTCCTATTTTTTGGGCAAATGTCAAAAGTTATGATCATAGAAAACCATAATTGAGTACTTGAGCTTCTGTACATTAAATAGCCATATGGCACAACAACCTATAGAGTGGTAGAGTTTGGTGGGTGTGGCAGTTGGTAGTTTTAGTCAGGTTCAGATGGGGAATCCAACTCTCATCTCGTACTATAATAGTATTACTTTAAAATTATTTAGAGGGCCACATGATTCGCGTCCCATTTCCCATACATCATTCACTATACATACCAAGTGCTTCGAGCTTTTCGCCAAAACATTGCAAATTATATAACTTTACTGTTAATTAAACCTGTATTAAGATTCACTTAATCTTGCCTACCGACCAAAAGAGATCTTCTAATCTTCTTGGTCTTCATTAAGACCGTGTCATCAAGAATTTCTTATTCGTGTCGCACAAAAAGAAGATTATTAACTATTTAATGATGTCTTCTGATTACAAAATCGGGGATTTAATTAATATTCTCTCGTTAGGTATGGTAGTTTGATTAATAAGAGATGCATTTACTTTCAATAGAAATTGACTATAAGTGGTAAAGTTTCATTCCCAAAACTTTAAGCTATTATCGATGCAATGAGTTAGTCAAAAACTTAATTAGTAAATGAAATATGCATGCTTAGTCAAAAATAAAGAAATGGAAGTGGCAATGAGGTATTGGAACTCAATATCATGAGTGCTCATTAGTACTCGACCGCCCACTTGTTCGACTCGTTCAGCCGATTTCTGTTTAGGTTCTTGTCCTTTTTCCGTCATAAAAACCAGTTACCATCTGAATTACAACTTGTTACTAATTTGATTGATGGATTGATCGAGTTGATATTTTGTTCTTGTCCATTTCTTGTCACAACAAATATATATACCTAAGATTTTATATGTTTCTTCGTTTCTTAAGCTTGTAAATCCACGTCTCCCCTTTTAATTTGCACCTATAATTCTCTAGGTACGCCTGGTTCTTTTAATTAAATCTAACTATATATATATATGCATATGCATTTACATATATAAAGGGTAATTCCGATGTTACCGAAAGAAAAATTAAAGTAAATTTTGGATCTTGTTTGACTGCTAATCATTGCTTGCAAGTGGTGTTTTTAATTAGTAGTTGCAATTTGATGGATTTTTTCTCAACATGGTGATCAGTCACACTCTCAATCCGCTCATGATTTCGGCGGTCAATTCTTGAAATAAAATTCGCGTCGGTTCCTAATTATTTCAATTGCATGTGTTAACTTATAATTAATACTACTGCTAATCTATAGTTGAAACATCGCAAGAATCTAATAGTAATTAAATGCCAACTAAAATGTTTCTTTTTATTCTTTTTAATTATTATGTACTTTCTTTAGAATCATTGAATCCACCTTTCCTTAATCTAAGGAACAAATTCATGTAACGAATTATTTGTGTTTTATTTAATAATATATTGTACCCTAGTATATCGTAATCTCAAATCTTTTTACTACTTTTACTGTACAATTTTCCATATTTATTAGTTGACAATTTTTTTTTGCTAAGTAATAGATTTAATTTATTACAGCTTATAAATCCATAAAGTAGCTTCCATCAGAATTCATTTGAGTATGCGTAAAATAATACGTGCTAATCACGTGGTATGCCCAAATTAACTTACGGATTTGGACTAATAAAACAAACTTTTAATAATTAAGTAAATGCTTAATTTTTTAATTTTCAGTTAATCATATACCAATTGTTTGAATTTTATTTTGACAAATGCCAGATTTATCAGATAAATAAGTCAAATAAAAATTAATTTTTTACCTCTTTTTCACAATTTTTTTCTCACTCATCTCTCTCTCCCCTCCTTTCTCTCTCCTCTCCCACTCACCACCTCTCTTCTGTAGCTACTGTGCCGCTCCTCCTTCTTTCCTCTTTATCTTTTCCCCGTTCCTCTCTCTGTCTCTTTTGATTCTCTCATTAGTCTCACGTTCTCTTCTCTCGCTTCGTCCGCCGCCTGCCTTCCTCACTTCCCTCTCTTTCTCTCCTCACATCTCTCTCTCCTTTGTCTACGCACCTTCTGTTCTAGAGTCAAAGTGAATAAGAGGCGATATTTATACGTCTTGACATGTGGTAAAACCATAGTAAACTTCTGTCGAAAAATGCCCCTAACTATATGCCTTTTATCCACCAAAAAGAGTCATTGTTGCCATGCTTTTCTTCCATAACCACTGTCGTGGCACCACGCCCTACACCGCGACCATTTGCACGGTCGTGGCAATTTTTTGTCCAAAGTGTGTGTCCAGGGCCACGAGATAAGCCGCGGCAGTGGCGTTGCCATGCTCTAGCGCCACGCCCGTTTCCACGGGCGTGGCTAGTCTCGGCCTCTAACCTCATAATTAGCTGCTCCACCACGGTATGTACCAAGGCTGTGGTGGTGACCGTGGCCAGACCATGTTCGTGGTCCACTGTTTTGTCTCTCGTTTTCACATCGCTTTTCGTCCCTTATTCGCATTTTCGATCCAAATTCATCCAAATCATTCAAGACCTAAACCCAACACGAAAAGTGTGTAAATATGACATTAAACACTCAATCATAGGCCAAAAATGTATACATTCTTGCTTGAATAATTGTGTAATTTTAGGATATATCACTAAATATAATTTATTTAAAAAAGAGTGATTTGGATACATTTGTATACATTCATCTGAATACATATGGATACATTCTGAAACATTAGATTTTTTCTCCATTGAAATTTATCTTTTTAATGAAAAAATTTAATTTCTAGCTAAAATATCACAATTTTGCCAAAAAAATCTCAATTTCCCAGTCAATAAAAAATCTGACATTTTTGTAATATATTTCAAGCGTGTTTCTATTATTCAGAGTATGTTTGGTGCATGGAAAAATTGTAATTCCGTATTTTAATTTGGTATAAAAGTCAAATTCTCCCAAATAATACTCATTATGTCCCATAATAATAGGAGCATTTTCCATTTTAGATATTCCAAAACATAGGCACATTTTTCTTTTTTATTGTATTTATTAACAAAGTTACAATATTGTCCTTGTTTATTCTTTTTCTTTAACTAATTTATTAATTACCGATACATTTATCCAAAGAGTATAAATGAAAAAACTTATGAAATTACACCAGTTTAACTATTAAAATTATTATTTTTCAATTCTCATGAAAAGTGCTTAGTGTCCATTATTATGGGACTAGAGAGTATTTAGAAATTTCTGAAAAATAATATATTTTTGTCTAATTAAATAATTAAGTTCATAATCAACGCATTACTAGATAAAGTTAGCTCGCCACAATCAGATAAGTGGATAATTATATTAGCTACTACTATGTAATATTGATTACCTTAAAAAATGTTATCAACATGTACTACTGATTAATTTCTTTTTCAATAAGGGCTTAAAATGAGCGGTATATTTCTTGGGTACTATAGAGACTCACAAGCGGGAGTGACTCTCCCAACCCCGCATGCTTCATACACACCACCATAAATTTTACAAAAATTTGAGCTCAGATGACTATCTAAAAGATTTAAATCTTTATACACTTGGGTCAACGGATCTTGACGTACTGCTAATTAATTTAGAAAATAAAAATACAAAAAGAACATATGGCTATTTAAGAGGTTTAAACGCCTATACACTTGAACCAACAGACGTGGGTGTACGGCTAATTAATTTGGAAAACAAAAATACAAAAACAAAAACAGTAAACATATTAAGGTCTCGAATTCTCAGTCGGCAGTCCACGAGGTGACATTAACCAGTACTAGATTTCTAAGGAATCCAACGAGAATTATAACGTCTGCTCAACGTTATCAGACTAATTAATCAAATCAATGGACTATTTCTCACTCAATGATCTTTTAATGATTGCATTAGGGGTTTTCGCTCTAATTAATTTAATTAATACAAGTGCTGTTCTTTCGCTCAGATAGTAATTAAGATGCATTCCATGTGCCCACTATCACATATTGACATTAGCAAATTAATACTGAAACTATCAAATGATTAGCCAAACCATGTGAGGTTGGCTGCTGAAAGCAACAAATCCACACCATGACCAGTTAAGTAACAAATCATCTGGTCAATGTTAGTTTGTTTAATAAGCACTTAATTATGAAAAAAAATTAGTTTAACCAATTGGGACGTTAATGATTTCCAAAATTAATAAGAAAATATTACGTTTATTAGTGATTGTGATGAAGCAGTGTTGCACCTATAAGTGCCAACCACGTGACTTTCTGGCTTGGTGGATCACAAAGTACCTTCAGTTTTATACTAACTCCTCTATAATGTGATGATCAATAATTTCTTTTTGCGAGGAAATGTGATGATCAATAATGCACTACTATAGAGTATACATGATAAATCCCACCAATCCACTACAGTACGTGGTTTACAAAATATCCTCCATGAAAAGAAAATTATTGAGTCCCTTATGCATGCCGCATGCCTTTATTAAATATCAAACAAGACTGATAATTACCAATAACTCTTTGATACTTAAGTATTTTTCAATATTAAGAAATCAAAAGTTCGATTTTAAATTATAAATAAAAAATTATCAAACTTTCGATTATTTTCATTCCCATGTTGCATATAAACATAGTAATTAATGAATATGCGACTCATTATTGAATAAAACAGTGCTATTCTTGGACTCCATATTATGTCAAGCTATCAACTTGCAGGATTGTCACCGTCAAGTCATTGATTTCTGTCTTAATTCACCATCACAAGTAGATATCTTCTTTCACAAGTGGATAGCGAAAATTTCATTTATGGGTTGTCGAGAAGGCCAAGAGCGGTCAATATCTGGTTGTTTTGATGATGAAATTGAAAAACATATGAAAAATATTGTACGATATTTTCATTGCAGGGTGATGGACTAACCAACTCTCCGAATAGTTAAAGAGTTATCGTCAAATTGGTACAAGTTTTGCAAGTTGTTCATGGTTTAATCGATGCCTTGACGGCCCCTGATAATGTCTTACAAGTGTACAAGGATCATCATAGTTTTAACCGTCAAGTATATCCTCGGGCATCGAATCTTCAGAGAGCGGAAATTAATTGTGATCAAAGAATAAAATAAAGTGATAAAATCTGAAAATTGAGTTGTAAAGCGTTTGGTTTTAAAAAAAATAAAATGAAAATAACAAAACAAACAAAAGTGTTCGGAACATTAAGAAGTAAACAAAGACTCCTATTTACTAAATCTATGAAATGAGTCTTTGGAATTGAGTGTTCGCTCCACAAGACTAACCTAAGGTCTCTCTCGAGATCACTCGAGTCGTACTTATACTTCCTAGGTGGATTCTCTCTGTCACACCTAAGTAAACTAGGCCTATTAAGTTCATTGAGAAATTTCATTAAATATCTCACATGCATAGAATATGTTTTTAATAAATCATGTAAGTTTAATGCTTGTAGACCTCACCTAGCCTTCATCTCTCGATCCATCAACTAGGTTTATCAAAACTATCATCAAGGTGATCAAGTTTAACAATAATCAATCAAAACAAGTCATTAAATCAAATTCAAAGGCAATTAACAATTATAGAATATAAATCACAATACCCATTAAGCAAAACTTCAAATATTGAACATATAATATAATACTCATT
>CAODLS011622387.1:0-28930 GCA_948243855.1 Flueggea neowawraea
CCGATTTTAGAGGCGCAACAGAAAGCTGCCAAATTGTTTGGAGTAAAGGAAACATGGTTTCTTGTTGGAGGCACCACTTGTGGAATTCAAGCAGCAATAATGGCAACTTGTTCACCAGGAGATTACATTGTTCTTCCTCGCAATTCTCATATGTCAGCCATATCTGGTATTGTGTGTTGTCTGGAGCAATACCAAAGTATATAATTCCCCAGTATAACATTGACTGGGATATCGCCGGAGGAGTCTCTCTATCACAGGTAAGCAATTTCCTATTGCGTAGCTATGATTCAGTTATAAAGAAAGTAAAATTGTGGAGGAGACGTTATTGTACATGCCGACAATTGCTGCAAAACTTCTCAAAAGTAGAGAATGAGTTTTTTGATGTTTCTGTGGATGAATTAACAATATCCACAAGTTGTTATGGGACTTTCAGCATCTAAGAAACAATGGAATAGGCAAAATTTAAGATTTCTTTCCATTCTAATAATCGGTCTCCTGATTTAATTCTATGTTATTGCTATTGGCTGATATTGCAGGTGGAGAAAGCTATCACAGAATTACAATTTGATGGTCGAAAACCAACTACTATTTTTGTCACCTCCCCCACTTATCATGGTATATGCAGCAACTTGAGTGAAATTTCCCAGCTCTGTCATTCCTATGGAATTCCTTTGATTGTTGACGAGGCTCACGGAGCACAATTTGGATTTCATCCCCAGATGCCTCATTCAGCTCTTCAGCAAGGTGCTGATCTGGTAATGCAATCCACTCATAAAGTTCTATGCTCACTTACACAGTCATCAATGTTACATATGGTAGGAGATATTATAGATAGAGAAAGAATTTTCTGGTGCCTCCAAACCCTTCAAAGTGCAAGCCCTAGTTACTTGCTCTTGGCATCACTAGATGCCGCTAGATCTCAGATCAGTGAAAACCCAGACTCTGTTTTTAAGCAGCCAATGAAACTGAGCCGTGAAGCGAAAGCTTGCATCAAAAATATTCAAGGGATTAATGTGCTCGACTTCTCAAGCTCTGATAAGTTTCCCATCATTGATCCATTGCGCCTTACAATTGGATTTTGGCAACTTGGTTTATCCGGTTATGAAGCAGATGATATTTTGGAAAGGGAATATGGAATAGTCTCTGAGCTCGTTGGGAGTAAATCCATTACTTTTGCAATGAACCTTGGAACATGTAAAGGACATGTTCAAAGACTAGAAACAGGACTAAAAAGATTATCAGCATGCTCATTCCAATACGAACAATTGGAAAATCGGACAAAAAAAGGGTACGATTATGAACCCTTTTCTGATTTTGTTATGAGCATGAATCCTAGAGATGCCTTTTTCTCAAGAAAAAGAAGAGTGAGTATTGAAGAAAGCATTGGCAAGATTTCTGGTGAGCTTGTATGTCCATATCCTCCAGGGATCCCTATTCTGATTCCTGGTGAGACTATTACACAGAATGCTCTAGATTATTTGCTAGATTGTAGAAACAAGGGTGCTGTTGTTACTGGAGCTTCTGATCCTCTACTCTCTTCTTTACTCATTTGTGATGTTTGAGACAAGGCATTTCTGATTTTACCACATATGGCTTAATACGTCTTAGTGATAGCATTAGCATCATAGCAACAATGGAAGACCAACTTCTCCTCTCCACTACACACTAGTTGCAGAGGTTTGGGAGTAAGCAAATCATGTTCCATTTTCTTTTTTTCATCACGATCACACTTGAATTTCAATTAAAGATATTCACGATGTTAGTCGGTCCTCAAGTCTTTGGTTGACTCTCACTAATAGAAATCCAAGGGATATAATTGTTTCTACCAGAGTCATATACAAGGTGATGACATGCTTAGCCCTAACATTCAACATTGACTATTATAGCCAAAATGGTGTGCATTGGAAATTTGGCATCACGATTGGTTTCATGACTGCCATTTCATTTTAAGTATTAGACGTAGTTAGGTAATTTAACTTTGCATAAATTACTTAGAGTTCTCACCTTAGTTAGTCTAAGTATTAGACTTTGGCTAATGTGGTTTGAGTCGCGTGCAATGATTTTGCATTATCATTCAAGATCAAATGAAGTAGCAAAAGATGAAAAACTAGGTTGTCTCAAGTAGTTCGTAGTCCACGACTATGAAATCATTGATGAGTGCTAGTAGTCCATACTCAAACATAATCAAAACAATGTTTTTTTATCATTGAAAGACAAATTGAAGCAAACTTCAATTTAGTCACAACAGAAACTAATGTAGGAGGAAGGTTCGACCCTTGTACAAGACTAATTTGCACATGCGAAATCCTAATCACTTCCACTTTTCAGGTCATTTATGAATATCCATCTCGTTCATGTTAAAACCTGTTGGAAAAACAATGAGGCTCTTCATTTCTTCATTATGTGGGTCCTCACACTTGAATTTGTCATCCACGAAAAATTCAAATAAGAACACAGAACAAGATACACTTTACTTTTGTGAGTTTCAACAGTGTATCATCAAAGGTGCAATCATTTGGTAGGTAAAACATTTCACTTAATGAAACGTTGACGTTGGTCATGTTTTAGGACCTTACTAAAATTTTGTCTTTCAACTCTTAAGAACTTTGGTTTCTTAAGCTTATTCATTGTCATTGTCATTGTCTAGGAAACATCTATTCTTCTTTTGAAACCTTATCCAATAGAAGTATTTATTGACATAGGCCCTTTAGCATTAAACTAATCACTACTAAGTGGTTTAATTCAAACTGACAAATGACATTGCAAAAATGCTTCACGTTCTTACACATGAGATAAGTGTGGTTTAGGTGCAACATGCTCCTAAATAAGGAATTGATAACAGTTTGGACATCGTGCACCATAGTCAACCAATACCCAATGACACTAAGCTCATAGATCGTATAAGTCCTAAACCTTTTAATTCAAGACGCTTCAAGTAAGTATCAATCTCTGTAAAGATCATTACATTTGATATTTGCGCAAACTTATCTCGATTCGCTAAATGGAATCTATAATTGCACATTTCAAAACAATAATTTCCAAAAAAGATTTTTGAAACATCGTTACGCTCCATTATGTGATGGCACGTGTACACATTTGAGTGGTCCATGCCATGCTGATGTTGCGGCATAATCTGAGTAGCATGTGCCACATGGCATTGAGGTGGCTACCACATGGCCATAGATGCCATGTGTCACCTTTTGATTGGGTCTTAATTGTTGTCGTGGTGCCCGATCAACATATGCCACATGTCACCGACGTGTCATAAATGTGTCCACGTACGCCACGTGTCAAATTCCTATTGGTCCAGGGATCGTTGATTAAGAAGCCATGTGGCATCAGGGATCGGGTTCTTGCAAGTGCACAAGAATCGATGTAGTTTTACCTAAGAGTATTCCAAGTGAATACTCTTCAATTCATAGTTTCGTGCTGTCGGACTCAATCTTATACATGAAGGTGAGGCGTCAATCACTGGTCTTTGTATTTCTCTCATATTCATGCGACCCCGGCAATTGGTTTCCCACAAAACCTCTTTGAGCTTGCTCAACTCTAGCCTCCTCAACGTCCTCTCGAGGTATAGCCATACCCTCTATCATTGCTCTCCTTTGGTTAGGTCGGTTTGCCCTTAAAACCCTTTCTATCTCCAGAATCAAAAGAATAACATCTTGATTCTCCAAGCTGCTAGTGAGTCTCAATAGCATAAAAACCTACAATTGCAAAGGAAAAACAAATAATTAAACAAAAATAAAAGAAAAAACCATAATTAATAGCGTCGTTACCCGGCAACAGCTTCAAAAACTTGATCGTATTCTTGCAAGTGCACAAGAATCGATGCATATTTAACTAAGAATATTCCAAGGGATATCAAACCCAAGGGAACGAGTACTAATGGTGATCAATTCGTATAACAAAAGTAATAAATAACATGACTTGATTTTGAGATTTTTGATTCAAAAATAAGATTAATATAGCAAGCAAGTGACAAAGAGAATAAACAATCAATTAATAAAGCGTTAGTACTTTCAAGATTTCAACTAAAGACTCATATTTGCTAGATTAATGAATGGGGGTTTGGGATTGAGTGCCCTGTCACAAAGCTCACTTAAAGTCTCTCTCAAGGTCATCTAAGCTATGCCTACATTCATTAGAAGGGAAGGGTCATCTCGGCCTTAACTAGATAAACTATACTCTTTAAGCAATTGAAAAATTTTATCGAACACATCACATGCATAGAATATGTCTATCCTAAATCATGCAAGTTTAATGGTTGTAGACCTCACATAGCCTTCATTTCTCGATACTTTAACTAGATTTATCAAAACTATGATCAAGGTTATCAAGCTCAACAATAATCAATCAAAAGAAGCCATTAAATCAAATCCAAGGGAAATCATTTAAATTAAGAACATAAATCACAATACTTATTAATCAAACTTCAAATATTGAACATAGAACACAATACACATTCATAATTATAGCAAATAGTCATCAATAGTCTGCATCTCTAAGCCTTAATAACAAATCTAAGCTACCATGATTAACATAAGTGAAAAGAAACAATAAAAATAAATATAAAACATGGTATCCAAGCTAAAAGGGTGAAGAGATAGAGGAATGATGGAATCCAAGAACTCCTCTTTAATGTCACTTTGAGAGAATGCCCAAAATCCTCAAGCACTTCCTTTAATCTTCAAACCCTAATTTAAATCCTAAATAGAATGTTTTTGATGATGTAAAGTGTTTAGATAATTTGAGAATGATTCCTAAATGGGCAAATAAGAGGAGTATTTATAGCTTCATACATGTGCCAAAAGTGTCTCTTGCATGTGTCTTGGTCCCCACAAACTTTTTCTTCTCGTAATTGACTTTTTCTTTGACCTCCAGGGAGTCATGGACGTGACAAATGAGTGTCAAGGCCATGACAACTTATGTCCACGTTTCAGCTTGAAATTTGCAACTACACGGCCAAATCCTCCATTACACGACCGTATCGTTGCCCCTGTAATAGGACACAATCAAACCTTCAATTACACGAACAAACCTCTTTTGTGCACTTTTCCTTCAATTTCTTCATCCATTCATGAATCAGTTCAAAGCCTTTTCACTTTGCATCATTTCTCTATCATTTTCAACTCATTTTCTCCACATTTCTCTATTCCTACAAATATCACAAATATTTTATTAGATTCATCATAAAAATATCATTTAGAGGACAAAAATGTATGAATTATTGCTTGATAATATATGTAAATTTAGGACACATCAGTCAGCTGCCATGTGCTGCTCGTTGGTTAGTCATGGGCAGACATGTCATTTCCTTATCAGCAACTACCCCATAGATGGCACATCCTAATTAAATTGGCTTTGATCACGTGGACAAATCATATTGCGGCACATCACCCCTAGGCGTCAAAAGCATTTGCATTGCTCAATGTAGCCCCAGTTGCTTAATCAGATCTAGTGCCAGAGCATGAGTGCCTTCCAATGCGATTATGGCGGCCTTCTCCGGTTAGTTTATGTTTTACAATGGTTCTAAATTCACTGGTCGCGTAGAAATCTCAAATTCTGACTTTTTATTTAGTTTCTTCGGACAGTCGAATAAAAAACAAATCAAAATGTGCATGTAAATAATGAAAAACACATGCAACACAAATATATTCAAACATCTAGGTTGCATGACTATAAACATTCAATGAACAAATCATCGAAATTAACCTAGATATATAATACCAATGAATGTATCCAATCAAGAATAAACAATATATAATTAAGAAATAATCATACAGAGAATTGTGAACCTACCTTGAAATGCGCAACAAAAAAACTCAATTGGATACATGAGAAACATCATGTTACTAGTCGCCACGAACCACCTTCAATTGAACAACTAGAATGTGGCATGTATCTGCAACCTAAAAGTCACCAGAATGATCTTCTTGCAGGAAGGATTGAGTGTGAAACGAAGAACAAAATCTTCTCATCCAAGCCATTAGAGGTCGACGGCACACTACGTGAGAGGGGTAATGTTTTTTCTGTTTTGTGTTGTCTGTAGTAACTTATGAACTTCTCCTAATTAGGGTTTTAGTGTACTTATTTATATTGGTGTTGTATGGGCTCTCCTACAAGAGCTCATTCACTAAAACTCATCAGGTTCATAGATCCATTGGATACTTAATCTAACTCGAATTTAGACTCAACCAATAATATGACATGGACAAAATCATTTTCTAACAAATTTCAATTTTAACTCTTTATGTTTAATTTATCGATAAATATAATTATCATTGAATAGTTACATAGATGAACTGATAAAAGAATAGCTATATTAGTTATTGTAGTTGATTAGCTATTCAATAACATGGACAAACCTTCAAT
The DNA here is from genome assembly GCA_948243855.1 of Flueggea neowawraea. Lineage (NCBI taxonomy): Eukaryota > Viridiplantae > Streptophyta > Magnoliopsida > Malpighiales > Phyllanthaceae > Flueggea > Flueggea neowawraea. Next base: position 6,376 of record CAODLS011622387.1, read on the forward strand.
CACACGGCCAAAACCTCTTTTGTGCACTTTCCTTCAATTTCTACATCCAGTCATGAATCGGTTCAAAACCTTTTTCACTTTGCATCATTTCTCCATCATTTTCAACTCATTTTCTCCACATTTCTCTGTTCCTACAAAGATCACAAACATTTTGTTAGATTCATCATAAAAATATCATTTAGAGGACGAAAATGTATCAATTCTTGTGTGATATTATATGTAAATTTAGGACACATCAGTCTGCTGCCATGTGCTGCTCGTTGGTTGGTCATGGGCAGACATGTCATTTCCTTATTAGCAACTACCCCATAGATGGCACATCCTAATTAAATTGGCTTTGATCACGTGGACAAATCATATTGCGGCACATCACCCCTAGGAGTCAAAAGCAGTTGCATTGCTCAATGTTGCCCAGTTGCTTAATCAGATCTAGTGCCAGTGCGTGAGTGCCTTCCAATGTGATTATGGCGGCCTTCTCCAGTTAGTTTATGTTTTTCAATGGTTCTAAATTCACTGGTGGTGTAGAAATCTCGAATTCTGACTTTTATCTAGTCTCGGACAGTCGAATCAAAAACATATCAAAATGTGCACGTAAATAATGAAAGACACATGCAAGACAAATATATTCAAACATCTAGGTTGCATGACTAAAAACATTCAATGAACAAATCATCAAAATCAACCTCGATCTCTGATACCAATGAATGTATCCAATCAAGAATAAACAATATATAATTTTCGAATAATCATACAGAGAATTGTGAACCTACCTTGAAATGTGTAGCGAAAAAACTCAATTGGATACATGAGAAACATCATGTTACTAGTCGCCATGAACCACCTTCAATTGAACGACTAGAACATGGCATGTACATGCAACCTAAGAGTCACCAGAACGATCTTCTTGCAGGAAGGATTGAGTGTGCAACGAAGAACGAAATCTTCTCATCCAAGCCATTAGAGGCCTACGGCACACTACATGAGAGGGAAAGTGTTTTTTCTGTTTTGTGTTGTTTGTAGTAACTTATGAACTTCTCCTAATTAGGGTTTTAATGCACTTATTTATATTGGTGTTGTATTGGCTCTCCTACAACTTTTGTAGAGTTCATTCACTAAAACTCATTAGATTCACAGATCCATTGGATACTTAATCTAACTCGAATTCAAGCTCAACCGATAATATGACATGGACAAACTCCATTTTCTAACAAATTTTAATTTTAACTCTTTATGTTTAATTTATCGATAAATATAATCATTATTAAATAGTTACATAGATGAACTGATAAAAGAATAGCTATATTAGTTATTGTAATTGTTTCAAAGTAGTATAGACCTTTTTTTAAGAAATTATATAAAATAAGAATTAACTTAATGTTCCATATACGTATATTTATTATAGTTCATCTGTCTATATCATGCGCTCTATGATTATATTTATGGATTCTAAATTCAATAACCACAAAGGATGATTTTTTTTTGACAAAAAATAAATTAAAAACAATTTTTTTATGTTGGACTAATTCAAAAGAAAACAAACCCATAATTTACTTGAGTTTTTATCCACAATTTAAGTCCTCAAAGATATAAATAAATGAATATTATGTCCATAATTTTTACTTATATCGTGCCAATTTGTTTTTGCTAGTATATATTGTCCTAAAATTCCCAAGGCACAACATTTAAATTACAATACATTATATCATTTATTGGTTACGACATGTCGTTTGCAAAAAATTAACAACAAGACATTTTCCCTTTTATTCCATAACAACACAGTTCAAGCACTCGACATGTCATTTGAGATTATTTAAACAATAATGTCTAAAATAATTCCTTTTAATATGTTAATGGAAAAACAATATTTTGTATGCTCTTTTTTTTTGTAAAAATATATAAATTGTTTATTGCCAAAGAGATGTATACAACTGTATATAACTCGGTCATCATACTCATATGCAAATCTCTCTCTATACATGATCTTTATGAATCTTCCAAGGCACAAATAATCCTATCAAGCTCGAAACTTACCACATGGTCCGAGAGGTAAAATTACTTGCAACATAGGAAGAAAAAGAAAGGAAAGCAAACATGTAAAAATCAGACAACACCTCCATCTATGTACAAAACAACCCATTTTCAAACTATATATCTACCAAAGTACTATCCACTTGGGATTTGTACCTTACTCCAATAAAAATCCTTCCTAAAACTCGGTCCGCACAAAATTGTTCACCTCGAAAAACCACACTATTGCGCTCTAACCAAAGCCAATAAACAGTAGCATTAAAGATTACTCTTCATACCTGACACCGAAGGCTTCGACCTTAAGTCTTCTATGAAAAGCAGTTGACTTCCCATCTCCATGGTAAAGGTGCTCTAATAATACAACATTTTCTTAACAACTCCTTCCAAACTTGCATATTACAAGGCAAGAAACGAAGAGATGATCAATATTGTCACGACCCGAGATCAAACCATAATCGGTGTACGAGGCGAACGGAACAATAGGCCCAATCCATCCCGCACAAGCCTCAGACAATCAAATTATCTACCCAATTCGTTTTACTAAAACATTTATTAACCAGGTTGATAAACATAGGTTAATAGAATATTATCAAATATATATGAAATACTAAATATATCAAAATAAATGTAGAAATATTACCAAGTAAGTTTGGTTAACAAATTATCGAACAGTGTCCAATGACCCACATATATCCCGGTATGGAGCATTATAAAACAACAAAGACCTAAATAAGAGGGCACTCACTGCTGATCTGAACTAACACTGAGAGTTGAAAGTCGGAAGAAAACTAACACTAAATTAACCTGAAATCTTAAGCCACAAAAGAGTTAAGGATACTTACTGAGGGACAGCATTCTAGAGCAACTCCAGGTCCTCACATAAACCATTTTGTAAATCGTTTTTGAAAATACAGCATACATATACTTATATAATACCGATATACACGCATACATATGTATATAACATATTGAAAACGTTTTCTTAAAACATTTCGCACAGAGAGCAAACAATATACACACAAATAGGCATAATAGTTACCAATTATTGTTTATTCCAAACTAACCATTAAACGCTGAGTTTATAACATCATCCTGCAAAAATAGATAACATGTTCAAATGCCACATATACAGAATTCCAGAACAAATTTTGATATTATTGATCATACACCCATATTATAATGAAATTATGTCAGACGATATCACAAACAAACTAGCAACCTTAAGAGCCTAAACAGTACTCGGCTGAAAAGGGACAAACAGCTAACAGCCTTGGGGGCCCAAAATAGTACCCATCACTCTAAGAGTCTCAAAACTGAACCATAACAAATTGATCCATATGAATGTATATGCGAGCATTGCAATCCACGGGCTCCAGCAAGATATACTCAGTCAGATCACACAGTACAACATACTACAAGAATATGATTAATAATATAGACTCATTAATACAGTGATTAATCATAACCAAACATTTAAATCAAAATCATACAAGAAGATCAGACATGAAACCATAATCAGAATCAAACGTAATAATTAATATATATCAAGAAACCAGACAAGAGACCAGAAGCAGATAAAATCAAAAGCAAACGTGTGGACTAATACCACCAGAATCAGGCAGGATCACATATGTCTAGATGGACATACGAGTTACCATGTCACCCTGGTAACGAGGCCTTCACACAACATTGATATACCAAATGCTACATTTACTCTTGTAGCATAGGGTGTCCCAAGTCAGAATAATTAAAATAAATATTTTCAGAAGTTAGATATGCATAAGCAGAAAATTAATATCAGAAATTATTACTGATCATGTATATCATATAATATTCAGAATAAATATTTTCTTATTAAAAAATATTTAAAACAAAAGAGCATACGAAGCAGACAAATATTTACTGAGCGCATTTTAACCTACTACGTACGGATATATAGTTAACAGACAAGTGTGCAGAATGAACGATTAATTTTAGAAAATAAATATATTTATTCTTAAAACAAAATTTTTAATATAGAAAATAGGCATATAATCTTATAACATACTATGTAGTACATAAATATAATTCATATGTCAAACATGTACACTTATACAAAGATTTCACAGAAGTCAAATTTTTAGGATTACCTATCATTTAATTAGTGAGTATTACATGGCAAAGTCGAAGCACAACAAAAGCAAAACATTTTTTTAGACAATCTATGTGTCTAGAATGGCATCCAACTCACCTATACGTTGATCCGGTGGATGGCTGGTCACCTCGGATATCAGACGAAAATGAAATAGAATATACGACATAACAGAGTCATACTCGGTAACTATGGCAGTACAGAAAATGCATGAATGCAGATGCAACCCAAACCCCTAGACGACGTCAAAAATCTTATTACGAAATGAATATCTAACTTTCCCTTTGATAATCGAACATTTTTATAAAATTACAATTTAGTTCCTCAACTTTTACAAAATTACACTTTAGTTCTAAGGTCATGGATGTTGGTCCCAAGAATGGCAATCCAAAAGGGGGAAATTGGATTTTGTGTATGTTTAAAAACTTTGTTAAAAATATTTTGTAAATCAAAGTAAATAACAAAGTTTTTTTCAATCAAAATTAAATGTGGAAGCAAACAAATATCCAATCCATTCACAAAATAAATTAAATGCAATGCAAAGTAAATAAGTTGAGGGGAGTGAGAACAAATCTGATTTATAGTGGTTCGTTCATCTTTGACCTACATCTACTCCTCTAGAACCCCTAAAGAATTTCAATCCACTATTACCTCACTTCTCAGTGGAGGAAAACCACCACTTATTTTTTGTGGAATCAACAAGCACACCGTTACACCTTATTTTTGCGGGTTTAACAAGAAAATTGTCATCTCTTGTTTTTACGGGCTCTACAAGAAAACCGTTACAACTTGTTTTATGGACCAAAAAAGTAAACCCAACCTCTAGTTTTTGCGGGCTCAACTAGGGAACCGAACACCTCTAGTTTTCTAAGACTCACTAGCAACCACTCTTGTTTTTTTGAGGTACAATAAGAAAACCTATCTACCCTAAGCAAACAGCCTTACTTGGTACAAAATCAACCCAAGATATAGCTGATTAAAGCTCACAGCAACCCAGAAATATGATAGCAAGACAATAGCTCAAATGAGTTAGAAAAGTAGAAATGAAAGATAAAATGATTAGCAAGTTTATCAAAGGTATCTCTTACTTCTCTTCTGATCTAAAACGTCTATATATAGCTACTAACAAGAATATAATCGTTGGAAGTCTCAAAGTAGCCATTGTGAGAGAGTAGAAAATATTGTCCAGTAATGACGCCACAATCTTCTATGTGCATAATGTCTTCATCCTTCAGATTTCTGTGCACGATGTACTTCCTTCTACGTGTATTGCTTTGAGTCCAGTAGTCATTGCTTGATGAAATTCCTCTACTACGCACTTTGTTATTCTTATGTGTGCATAGATCATAAGTCCCGCGTGCTTTGATAAAACCTTCAACGTGCATTGACATATTTCCAAGATCACGCATTTGGTTCTTCACGTCATTGTGTCAGGGAATATTCAAATTCCCGGAGAGTGTCTTGGCTTTGTTCGCATCTGCAGCTCGTCTAAGTGCATTTGACATTTACTACATGCATAATTCCTTCAGTTCCAAGGGCACACCTTTACTTATCTACGTGCACTGCACAAGGATCAATGCGTCTCTAACTTGTCTTGTGAGCTCTCTTCAGTTTTCATCGCAATCCCATCTACGTGCATTGAGCTCTCCTCTACGTGCTTAGTTTGATTGCACGTCCAGACACAATAGTAGTATAGTACGTCTACGTGTATTGAGCATCCCTTACATGCATAGTTAAATCCTGAAGCTTTCTACCTTTTGATACAACACATCTACACACACTGTATAGCCTTCTATGGGCATAGGAGTCAATTTTGCATACTATAATGTGTGTAGATATGCATGTACATGCATTGTTGCCACAAATCACAGAGTTTGCATCTTTGTACATCTTTCATGGATGTTTTGTACATATCATCATCAAAATTGAACTCAACAATGGAAAATTACAATCACTCCCTAAAATTTTATAATTTACCAAGCAGTCCTCCAAATATTTCATATTCACATTTCAGACCTCAAACATTTAAAATATTACATTCTAGTAACTACAGTAGAAATCTTTTCAAAAACACTCCAAATTCGTACAACACAATACAAACCGTTCCAAATCCCCCAAATCATCTCCAAACATGTTCAATCATATGAATCATCCTTTAATTTCATCAATAGGACAACTCAACATCAAAATCCCTAACAATCCTCTTCCATCCATACCATAACCAACTCCAATCATCTTCAATCTTCAATCCCAACTTAAACCCATACAAATATAAGTTCATTCTAGCATAATCTATCAAAACCCATCTCAAATTTTAACCTAATTCGTCCAAAAATCCGAACCCTAGCTCAAACCGTGATGAACATAAAAAACAAAAAAAAAACAACATCCCTACATGATTCTTACACAAAATGGAAGCAAGAAACTAATTAGAAGTTTAATCTTACCTCAAGATTTTGAATGGAATCAAGGAGAGGCAAAGAGAGATGGATTTTGAGTCTAGAGGAGTGAAGAAAATGAGAAATGGACAAGTTGGGTCAGGTGAGGGGGTATTTATTTACCCTTTTACCAAAATGCACCGTTTCATTGATTTCTGAAGGCAACGTACATTATTTTACACATAACATACCCAAACCCATAACGTACATTATCCTACCCAAAACTGCGTTCAGAAGCTTCTATCCCGAAAAATCCATGATCAACGTACACCACGAAAACCATAACGTACGTTATGGCTTCACAACGTACGTCACCTATTGCATAATGTAAGTTATATGGATTTCCAGATAACGTATGTTAGTCAAAGTGGCAACGTACGTTGGCCCTTTTTCACTTTGCCTCCTCGAACCCGTTTGCTCGTACGCTCGTGTCGGATCATTCTTGGGGCTCGTTAACATATAAACTTATAAAAATACAATCAGTAACCATCCTTAATCATCCAATCATCATCTCAAACTCATATATCTTATCAAAAATCGAACACGGTGCTACAGAAGATCTTATCAGAATCGGACGAGGTGTTACAAATATATTCTAAATCAGAGGAGCATAATGATAATAGAGAAAAAAAGAGGTGTATGATTTTGCTTCATGATGACAATACCGAAATAAAAATGTATTTCAAGAAAGTAATTTTGTATGTTTTTGGATTTTATATTTGTGAATATTAAATATTAGTATCTTAAATTTTTAGTTACATGTTTATTCTCCAACTAGTATCTTTATTTCTGGTATGTTGGCCCCAAAATTTACACATAAATAAACAATTATCTTGACACCTTTAGTAAGAACAAAACCCTAATTGAATAATCTTTTTATGATAATGTTAAGTATATACAAAACAGATTGATTAAAAAAATAGAAATATAACAATGTAAATAAAAATAAAAAAATAAAAAAAAAAGAAGGAAAGCAACATTATTAAGGGTATGTTTAGTGTTGTTGTTGTTCTTTTAAATGCTGAATTTAAAAATATTGTGGAAAAAATCAGTTATTCTAATTCGTAAATTTTTTTCAAAAAATATTATCTTGATTAAAATCATAAAAAGATAGATAATCATAAATATGCTAAACTTTAATAATAATAACAATGTAATAAATTATGATTCTTATTATTATTAAATAAAATTTTGAGTTTATAGTTACCATTTGAACCTAAAATAATACTTTATATAAGATAAGTAGTGAACTGAAAATAAATTCTTGAGTCATTGGAAACTTTAAGTAATTTATATTATAATTATCTGCATTATGTGAAAGAGAAAAAATCTTAGAATTTGAAATTAAAATGCTCCTTTCTTCCCATAAAAAAATAGGCAACTAACATTTTTTTACATAGATTAAAAAAATTGGTCGGAATCATTAATTTTAGAAGGATTTTTCAATAATATTCTTAAAATTATATCTTAGCAATTAATGACATAATTTGCTATGCATTAAAGTTGGAAGAATATAGTAAAATAACGCATAACTACTACTCTCTCCTTTCCTCAAAGAATATTTTTTTAGATAAATTATTTTTACCAAAATAAGTGACATTTTATAAAATCAAGAATTTTTTATTATTTTCTTTCATATTTACCCTCCTATTAAATTGTTTTGAATTACTACATCTCAACTATCTCTACTAGAATAAATAAGGATAATATAATAAATTATCACTATAATTAATGTAGTTTAATTATTTTCTTAATATGTGTGTCATAATCTTAAAAAGCATTCTTTGAGAAAAAGATGGAGTAATTTTTTTTTAAAAAAATAAGTTTATAATTTGGGACTGTTGGAAAACCATATTGGCTCATAACGATAATGGGTGGAACCCGAGTCTGTTAATTGTCGGGTTGACTAACGAGCTCGACTAATTATTGGTAATTAGTTGTTGGCTTCCTTAATGGGTTAGGAAGGCTCAACTAGGGTCCACTCATCTTATATGGGTAAGGAAACCCTATACTTACCTAATTAGAAGAGGTGAGACACAAAAAGGTGTGAGAGGCAGAGAAAATAATCACGCTCTTTTCTTCTTCTGTAGAGTCGCCCCTCTCTTGTCACAAGAAGAGAAATGTTCTTCTTCCTTCCTACTTTGGCCTGTTGAGATCGAGTGTGGCATTTAGACTACGTATCAGTCAAGTATTCCCATCAATCACAATCTAATTGTGGTTTACTCGCGAGACCAACAATGAATCAATCTTATTCCGTTGCTGCCTGCTTCTGTCCTTGATGTTCTTTTGCTGCAATCGAGGACAATGAGTCGAACGGCTTCATCTCCTAGGTCGGTACGTGTATTCCTTCAGGGACAGATAAACAAACTTTTATATCAATATGAGACAGAGAGAGTAAAAAAAAACTTATCTCTACACAATTAATTGATAGAGACGAAGGGAGAGAAAAAAAAAAGATGCAATAAAATATTAATTTTCATTTACAAATCTTGAAATTTTAGAATAAAACAATAAATTTCTTTCACGTAAGTAGATGTAAGACTAATTTACATGAATAAGAGAAACGGAAGGTTATGTCAAATTATTGAGATTTGACAAGAGAAAAAAAAAACCCATTAGAGTGAAAAACAGATGTTTATATATGACTTCAGTCGTAATTAGATATGTTTTTTTTTAACAGAGGTAATTAGATATGTTTATTTTGGGTATTTTTGTATGAATCTTAAATTACAAACTGCTTTTCGGCCTTTTGAGAACCAACTTTTTAGAAAATAAGTATGAAACTCCTTCCCTTTTAAAAATTTATGTTTTGAATTGCGGAACGACAATTTTACTGGGTAACCTTAAAAATCATTTTTTCACTTAAAGCAGTTTTTTGGGTGCTGAAGCGCAAACGCGCCGTAATAAGTGAATAGAGAGACATTAAAGATGGTAACAAAAAGAGAGAAGAGGGAATTAGAAAAGGCGAATAAGAATGGGAGAGAATAGAGAAATATTAAATAAATAAAGCCAAAAAAATGAATAAAAGATGAGATGGAGTAATTACAAGACTTAATAATATTTCTTTCGTTCTATAAAAATAGATTATAATATTTTTTACAACAATTAAAAAATTAATTAGAGTTATAATTTTAGTAGAGATTTTTAAAAATATCATTATAGTAATCAAATGAGTAATTAATAATATAATTTACTATATATTTAAGTAAAAATAATATTATACAATTGACATAATTATTAATATTAAAAAAAATTATAATTTAAGACAGACTAAAAAAATATAATATATTTTTATGAAATGAAAAAAATATTAAATAATATAATATTCATTTACTTTTATATTCATGATTCGATCTTTTAAAAATAATATCGAATTAAGTGTTTAAAGAAAGTGACAAAGGAATGATAAATCTTTCATGTGTAAAGTAAATCCTCTTCCGCCGAAAATCCAGGATTATGTGTGCCCACTAAGCGCACTGCTCAGGGAAACTAAAGAACTCTTCTTCTTCTTCCTTGCTTCCTGCTCTCTTTCCTCGACCAAACCTTACACATTGATTCCTTAGCAGCAAACAAAAGATGACCCGCACATAAAATATGTGTAACGTCTCCCTCCATTTGTGTTCATTTCAGAAAGTTGTATAAATTCACTCCTTAATTGCAACTTTGCAATTATTGCTACGGCCATTCTCCGAGCAGGGACGGAGACACACGGGGGCAAAAATTTTGGATCAGACTCCGTTTCGGAGCACATGAACAATGAACAATCCCATTCACAAACAGGAATGAGGCAAGAGTGATGCACATTATAAGAATGTCTAATTTTTAAACTTATGAACTAATTCACTTATAGAATTTTGTAGCCGATTTTTCTTTTCGTTATATTTGCACTGCACAGTAAACATAGGCAAGTTTTACAAGCTGCAACAGGTATCAAAAAGGATCTGTAGTAACTGATCAAAACCACATCGCAGACTAACTACCTATTCCGCATCAATGTGAAGGATTTATCAGAACATTCAACTCAAAATGGATTCTGACATTGTAAAGCAAAAATATACCGTGCATTTATACAAGCTGCAACAGCAACAAGAGAGGATCTGGCGTCACGGATGAAAATTATCCATCGTTGCCAAACCATGGTCTTCTAAGTTAAGTTCGCACTGGTTATATGCTTGCTTACCACTGTACATCAGTTTTGGCGGCTTTCTCTTCGCTCTCTTCTTTGCTCGAAGTTGAACTGGATCGGAAACAGGAGTATCAAAGGATGGTGGTGCTTCGAGTGCTGGCCTACCAAGCTGCAGGTCCGTGCAATCATCAGGGCAAGCCCATGAAATAGGATTGACTGCAGCAGTTAAGATATTAGTTAGATGTGGCATTATTTCTGCAAACTGCAAAAAAGCCAGCAAGTGTGAACTCTTTACTCTTTTGAGGCACCTATATACTCTTCATCAGTACAAATACAACTATCCCAACGCATGGATTGACACCATGTGTAAGAGACACTGTGGACGGCCATGTAACAGAAAACCGTGAGTCGAAAACACTAACTTTTTCCACATAAATAGCAAATTCCCCCCCACATAACGCATTAGCAAAGATAGCATAATTTCATAATCCACCTGCAGCTTCTCTTCCCAAATTACACAAACTTGCCAACACAAGGGGTATCAAAAGAATTAATCCATGAATTCAATTGTCATACAAAAATACAAAATGCTTTTCTTTTTCATTTGACCAATCAACAGATCAATTCCAAAAGAAAAGAAAAGGTTGCTGGCTTTGTAACTCCTAGGAAGGTATCCAATCATACCATAATTTGGCTGCTAATTAATGTTCACAAGAGAAAGTTAAGTATAACTAATATTCCACTTAAAGTTTAAACTTAACAGCTAAGTCAGTTTCTTCTACATACCTTCAGGTCTAGGATCATCACATGAAGCTGTCACTCGGGGAGGACGTTTCCTTACATAGTTATCCTGTAAAGGTCGTGGGATTTGAAACGAAAATTGTGACATATTTACACCATCTCTCAAATACTCTGGGTGGTCTATCAAGTATCTACAAAATGAAAATTCAAAAAACACAATTTCATACTAGTTTGCTATAACATTGAAAGAACTTTCACAATGAGATAGACAGAGCATTGAGCTAAGCCTTCCAAATCAGAAAGCTTCAAAATAAGTGATATTTACTTACTTTTGTATCTCTACCATTGAGCGGAACCTCTTGCCCGATGGTGCTACGTAGTACCTAACATTTAAAAAGAAAACATTTAACAATTAAGCTGAAGATCATCAGATCTAAATACCCTTACAAAGATATATACTAAAATTTCATAACACATAAAAGTCTACATTTAAGACAATATACGAAGCAGGCAACAGGATTAAGACTAACATAAACTCAAAAGTACAAGGTATGCTTGCTACTGACATTAATTCTTTTAAAAATGAAAATGGAAGAGGAAAAGAATAAATTAATTACGCACCAATGAAGTAAGCAAAAGATTAAAAAGTGAAAAATGACATTTGGAATAGATGGAAGACCACAATGTACCATGAACATATTGAAACATACATATGTCTACAAATGTACCTTTGAAAAGCTTTTTCTAATTATTGCAATACAAATACTAATACAGTAATATGTGTACCTTTATAACACCAAGAAAAAATTCCAATACAAACCATATATTTATTCCTTTGTTTTAATTGCTGCAAATGAGTTAACTGAACATATGTGAGATGGAAGAAAGTATGGACGAATAGGATCTTATTGAATTCCTAAAATGAGAAGTTGAAACCATGAATTATGTTTGTACTTTGTTTTCTATTTTGAACTTTACACCTGGGTGAAAAAAATTCCTTCAGTCCCAAGTTTACTTGTCAAATTAAAATAAAAAGATGGTGATATTTCGTATGCTAGATCATAAACCTAGAAATAGTTGACAAGAAACAGGCATGAATACATATTTAGGCGTTATATGCATTAAACACAGGAGAGAAAATTCACATGAATAAGATATTGAGGAAGAGTACAGTCAAAACACGAAAAGCAAATTGCCTTTCATGTGGAAAAATAGTACACTAACACTACTATGGACAGTCAAATTCTCATTTGCAGTCTATCACACAATATCAATCAAGATGAAGCTTACACAATTTTCAAACAGTATCAACAAGGCCTAGGACTGTGGCTAACTGGGAAATCACCAGAACACATGTATTAATAAAGTACAGCCAGCTTGAGGCATCACATAACTGTTCCATTCATTTTGATCTGTAACCTTTTTGAAATCTTCTGCTCCTACCACCAAATGTCTACGAAGGATTTTATTTAATTTTCCCAAAGATCAAAAATAAAAGTAATGAACACAACAGAAACAAGAATAACATAAGCTGAGAGAACAGTTAACAATAAAATAATTTGAGAGTAAATAGGAAAGGACACATACACGTCTGCAAATTTGGTACTACCTTCACCTCTAATCCGTAAGAGCCGTTGCCATCCCGGAGGTGGCTGAGCAATATTAGGTCTATCAATTGCCCACAGTCTGCTGCCATCTTGAGAAATGTCTTCTTTGTCATTACATGATATATCCGGTCGCCATTCACGAGCTGTTTCACAGTAGAAAGGTTTTTCTAGAATATGTTCTCGTATTTCTTCATATTTTCTCTTTGTCGGGATGAGTCTCCATTTATAACATTTGGCACATTGGATGGTGAAAGCCCCAACAGACGGCAAAGCTTTAGAAGGTAGTGGTCTTCCAAACAGTAAAGGTTGGGACCTAATAGGTTGAGGAGCAGGAACAATGTCACCTCTTCCATTCGCCAAAGAATCATATACCACCAGCTGTTTAGAAGCATTTTCCATGCTTATTTCATCGTCATCCCCAGTTTCATTGGAGTCATTCTCCTCCTCTGAAGAAGAAACTTCTATGGGTTCCTGCAGAGTGTTATTTAGATGATCTGTAAACCTTGAATCAGTGAATTCATTTGCTTCCTTTTTCACACTAAGCAAAGTTTCCACAGTATGTGACTGCATCTGAAATGATTTTAACCACCTGACATCAAAAACCGTAAGAAGAAAAAATTTTAACAAAAAATTTCCCAACTGTTACAAATGGGAATTAAAATATAAATGAAAAAACTAAAAAAAATTCCTCAACTTTCAGTAAAAATGGCATTCAGGTATTGGGATCCCGTGATTATGCACATCAGAGTAACTGTTTCCCTTTCATCAGAGTTTCAGACAGACGACAGAGACATACACAACTAAAACAAGGAGGGGAATACTGCAAGAAAAAGACAAAAAAGTGGGAATTTTTCACAGACGTTATAAGTACAAAAGAAAATTCCAAAGCAGACACCCAAAGTATCCCTACTGATGTGTATACCTTATCATAGACAACCAAATATTCCTCTATACCATGCTACATATCTCCCAAATCCTAGAGATCAACGTTCCTCACCAGAAAGATATGTAAATTCGCAGAATAAACTAAACATCTTAAGGAATAATTTGCCTCACCATAACAAAACCTTGTAAAGTAACAAAACAATTTTAGTTATTCACCCTTCAACGGCTATATTCAACTTTTCCATTCTCTACTTTACAAGCTCAAAGAAGCTCGCTTACTTTTCCATGAAATACTGGAAAGATTAAGAATGCATGCAACCCACAGCATTACAAATCCAACAGATATTCAACAATCGGCGCCATCAAAGTATTCATAATACACAATTAAAAAGATGAATCCCACCAGAGCACAAAATGGAAAACAAAAACAAATGCAACTGTATTTGAACAACATGCATTAAAAGCTACCTGCTTCCGTCAATAAGAAAACAGATTTATGTCTATCAAACTCAAATAGACGTCCTCGAATGCCCAACCATCGCCCAGCTCCGCTCTATTTTCCCATCACCGGCCCCTTAACCTGCACGGGAATTCAATGATGTATCAGTCAATGAAGAAACAAAAGAAGAAGAAGAAGAAGAAGAAGAAGAAAGGAAGTCCAAAACCAGCTAAACCATACACATCTTTTTTTTATTCCTTTTTTTGCAATCATTTCATCAACAGAACCAAAAAGTTTTAAATTACAGAAAGAGAAGAACAAAAGGACAAAAAAGTGATCCGACCCAGATAGGAGAAGGAGACGAAGATCCGAGCAGGAAAGAGGAAGTAGAAAGGTAAACAAAGATGAGAAGGACAAGTGGGTTTGGGATGTAAATGTGATAGATCTTAGGAGCAGAGTAAGAGAGAGAGGAAATCGTGGCAATGACAAATCCGATAGGTTTTTGGTTGGGGGAAAGAGATGGACAGAGAGAGGAAAGCAAACAGGAAGAAGAGAGGTCCGATGACATAGGGAAGTGTGTGCCAAATGGCCTCAATCTTTTTTGTTTTCCATTTTAGATTTTAACAACAACGAGTATGAACAAGAATGTCTGTTAAACTACCAACTGTACTGTTGTCGGTTTTTTTGTTGGGGATGGCCATGCCGGTTCATGCGAGCCGGGCCGATAAATGGACTAAAGTCTCAACTCCAGGTCGGTTCAAAAAAAAAAGAGGAAAACACACAATTATTCCATAAAAAAAGTACATAAATACATCAACATTCAAAATGTGCATATGATATGCGCCAAATATACATATTAATTCAAGTATAAATCGATAATATTTTAACTCTAAGTGTATTTAATTGTCCACGAATTTATAACTTTTTCGTGTTTCATGAAGGGTGAATGAGAATGCATAAAATGTGGTTGAAAAGTGATGAAAAATACATGAAAAATGAGTTCACAAAAGGGGCCTAAGTGACAGAAAGAAATGGAGGAAAAATCGACTCAAAAGATGCAACATTTGTCACCATACGCTGCGGTCACGGTCATAGTGAGAGGGTGTGATCAAAGACCAAGCTTTCCAATGGACCAGTAGTGGCTTACGGTCACATTGATGATTGTGACCAAATTTGGGGAGGCCGTGATCCACTCACGATCATGGATCACGACCATGAGCAAAGGGCGTGACCGAAATAGCCATCTTCCAACAAAACAATAGCGAGTCACGGTCATGACCACTAACCGTGACCAAAAGTTATTTCTGGCTGTGACTCCCATCACACCTTGGAGTCGCGGTCGTGATGGTACCAGTGATGGCCCTCAGGAGAGAGACAATGTAATCGGAAAAAAACAAATCAAATGGAAACCAAATCACATCCAATGCCATTTTTGGAAGGATTTCACTAGGGTTTATGAAGGATTAAGAGGACTATAAATACTCCTCTTTCATGCCATTTTAGGCATCCTTGGACACACACATTCAAGAAAGAAGAGAATTATTCTCTCTTAATCATTCTCTAAAGAAGATTCAAGCATTGAAAAGGAGAAAGAAAGAGGATTGAAAGGGGCTTTCATCATCCATTGAGAGAAGCTTCATTCTTTCCTTTTATCTTCTTTTTCTTTATTTTGAAAATATATTTAGGATTTATATTTCTTGTTTTATGATTTATTTCGTAAACATGTTAGCTTAAATTTTTGTTAGGTATTAGAGATGTAAACCTTGGATTGATGTTGCTTTAATAGATGATGATTAGTATGAGTTACGAACTTTCATTGTTATATCCATTGTTATTGGTGCCTTTATTGCTAAACCTATTGTTGGTAATGATTTTATGACTTGTTATGAATGGAATAATGTTGTGCTTAGTTGCCACAATTCTTTGTGACAAGCTCAAGTGATGAATCAAAAGATAAAGCTTAGGTTAGGTCAACTAGCATAAAACTTGTTGAGTGCCAGAGTAAAAATACTTAGTGCCTACAAGGTGTTTGATGAAATTCCTCTATGAATCTAATGGGCCTAATTTGACTAAGTGAGGCCGAAAGAACCCTCTTAGGAAGTGTAGATACGACTTGAGTGACCTCGAGAAAGGCCTTGAGTGATTCATGTGGAGAGAACACTCACACCCATTTCTTAAAACCCATTTTCATTCATTTGGCAACTAAATCTTTGGTTTCATCTTAAAAGCCCTAATGTTTTCATATTATTGAGAACTTGTGATTAATTTCTTATTTGCTTTTATTTTGCAAAATCCCAAAAACAACCTCTTGATGTTTTTAATTGCATTTTCCTTTTTATTTGATCACAATTAGACATGTTCCCTGTGGATTCGACACCCAAGAAATACTCTGAGAGTTTTTATTACTACAATCGATTCTTGTGCACTTGCAAGAAACCGATCAGTATAGAATTAGAAACACGGTAAAATTCATTTTCAAAAATGCCTCAATATATATATACCCTCTAAAAGACACCATAATACCATATTCAATTTCCTAATCAAATTCCTGAACGATCGCAAAAGTGATAAGACTACGTCACGTAAAACAGAAACATTCAATAGACTCCAAATTCGATCAAAATCATTCCAAAACAAGCAAATCAGAAATCAAAAAAAATCGAGATCGAGATCTCACAGACTATATACCGATCAAAACATCTACAAAACAGGTGCATTGAAGCTCAAAACTCTTATCAAATATGTAACACCTCGCTCTATACCGATTAGATCTTCGAGTTCCAAGATGATGATTGAGTGACCAAGAATGATTAATAGTGAGGTTTCCTTAAGTTTAGGAGTAAACGAGCTTCGAGAATGATCCAAGGGTTAACGTAAGTTATTTGGAATTGAAGATAACATACGTTAGCCCATTTGCAATGTACGTTGTGGTGCAATAACGTACGTTATGGTTGGTATAGCATATGTAAATCATGCAATAGAAGCTACTGGACACATTTTGGAGCAGGATAACGTACGTGAAGTGCAAATAACATATGTAAGGGGTAATGTATTGCGCATAAGCTTCAGAAAATAAGTGAAACAGTGAGTTTTGGTGAGACGGTCTATAAACACCCTCTCACCCCTCTTTGGATGGCCACCCTTCATTTTTAACACACTCTCATGTAAACGAGGTCCCAAAGGGTAATGACACTCCAAGAGGGGGTTCATTGGAAATTTAAAGAGTTTGAAAACTTTGTTGAAAATCTTTTGCAATTAAAATAAATAATAAAGTTAAATGCAGAAGCTAAACAAAATCAATTCACAAATAAAAATAAAAATAAAATGCAAAGCAAAGCAAAGTAAAGAGAGTAGGGAGAGAGAAATTAAAGCCCAATATTTATAGTAGTTCAGTCATCTTTGACCTATGTCCACTCTTGAGATCCACTTAATAATTTCAATCCACTATACTCATCACTTCTGGGTAGAAGCAAAACCATTTACACACTTATGTTTGCAGGATCAACAAGCAAATCATTAAACTTTGTTTTTGCGGGCTTAACAAGAAAACCGTTTTCCTAGTTTTTGCTGGTTCAACTAGAAAACCGTTTACCACTTGTTTCAGAAAAAAAAAAAACAAGTAAACCAAACCTCTAGTTTTTGCGGGCTTAACTAGCAAACCGAACCACTTGTTTTAGGGACGAAACAAGCAAACCAAAACTCTAGTTTTCTAATGCTCACTAGAAAAACCATCTACCCCAAGCAAACAACCTTGCTTGATACAAAATAAATCCAAAGATATTACAGTTGCAAAGCTCACACCAACCCATAAATAGATTGCAAATAAATATCTCAAATGGGTTTGAAAGGTAGAGTGGAGAGAAATAATAATATCAAAGTATAACAAATGACTCTTTTATCTTCATTCTAATCTAGACGTCTATTTATAGCCACTTGAAAGAATATAGTCGTTGGAGCCTCGGAGTAGCCGTTGTGAGAGAGATGAAAATGCTGAATTTGATGACATCAATTCTTACTACGTGCGTACCATAGGTACTACATGCGTAGTATGAGGTTTCGTCAGAGTAGTACGCACGAAATACCTCTTTCTGTGTGCAATATACTGAGTATGGTAGTTACTGTTTCATTCAGGATACCTTTAGGTGTCTAATACGCGCGTTGGGAATATTTTACGTGCGTAGCTCTTCTTTTCTGCGTGCTTAGCACATTCTTCTACTTGCGGTGACAAATTTCCAAAGTTCACACCTTTGATTCTTCATGAGAATGTGTCAAAGAATGTTCAAATTCAAATCCTGAGGAACATCTCAGATTTGTCAAGTTGTCCACCTCAGACTCGTCTACATGTGTAACACCATTGTTACGTGCATAATACCAACTTGTCTGTTTTCATTCTGGATCCCGTCTACGTGCGTAGCACTAAGTGTTATGTGCGTAGTATAAACATCTTGCTAATTTGACTTGAGCGTTACACACATTGCACTGATATGAACATGGCATGAATTGTCTAGTGGGCTCTTTCAATTCACATCATGGAATAATCTACATGCTTAGAGTCTTATTTTGCGTGCGTAGTATGGCGCATCATCCAGATCAGTATTATGTCTTCTGATGTTGCTTCTTCTGAGCATATAACACCAATTTCTATGAGCATGCTATGCCTACTACGTGCATTATATCCATATTTCAGCAAGTATGCAACTTAGCACATCTTTCATGGGTGTTTTACAATCACCATCATCAAAATTGAACTCAACATCCCACTCAAAAAATGCTCTCTCCTATCTTCTATTTGCCTCTCTATCAATCCTTTCAAGTTCTTGAGGTAAGATCACTCTCCCTGTTAGGTTTCTTATGCGATTAATCAATATTATACACAGCAAAAAACACAAGAAACACACCACAAAATCCATGTATGGTAATATAATCGATTAAATAAGATGCAGAATTTTGGTACCTTTTACTTTGCTGGCCAAATTTCAGTTTCACCAAAAAGAGCCCGGATCAATTTGATCCCTTTCTCCTTAGCTAGTGCCGAATGTCATTGACTTAGGGACTGTCAAAAGACGACTCTCCTCTACTCTCACACACACACGAAATCTATATGGCTATGGCTACGTGTGCTAGCACTAAAACAACTTTCTATTTTGTCTTGACAAATTCGGATTCCTCAAGAACAAGAAAACGACTTTCTCATTCTTTTAATTGTGATGGTCGAACCTTAAAGCTAGAGCAAGTGTGAGAATTAATTTTATCTTCTTTTCTCTATTAGGGTTCGGCTAAAAAGAATAAGAGAGAGAGAAGGTGGCTTATGAAAACCCTAGGGTTTTCTACCTTTTGTATGCCGCACATGTAACCCCACAAACCCTAGAGATTATTTCCAAAATAAAAACCCTAGTTTTGTGCATCATGTGGCCGGCCTCACATGTCCTACAAAATAGGAGATTGAACAAAAAAATCTTCTTGAACAAGGACTCTCCTTAAACAAGAACTATTCTTCCTTCCTTTTTAATTATTTAATTAACCCTTTAATTAAACACATTATTAGGCCAAATTCATAATTCCTTTGGCCAAATGGGTGTGCCAAATTTATCATGGGCTCATCTCATTAATATAAATTAAATGCCCGATAAGAAAAATAGTTTAAGCTATAACCTACATATTTATTGTGTGCGATCCGGTCGGTTCATTCAATATTGGCAATGGGCCCAAAATTAATTTAAAACCCATAAATCATAATTGGTCTCTAGCAAGCATTATGATTACCCAAATTGAAATGAATGTCAATTACAAATCAACATAACCTAATTCAACCTTATACAACCCTTTGCCTCTCGATATCAAAATTAGCCTAAGGCGTGGAACGAGTCACCCTTATTTATACTAAAACATTTCCTTGATATATAAGTGATCCTGACTAAATCAAACAAATGATAACACTTATCATTCTGTTTGGGTGTGGCCACACACTACTCAGTTTCACTAATTAAGTGGTCGTTGATATCTTCTCTCTCTTCGAGAGTGGCAATCCCTTCACCTCACTCATGTTTCTTAGCATGAATGGCATAACCAATCATACCCATACTTGTTACTCATTACAAATAACGTTAGGCATATGCCAAAGTACATAAGAAATCATCCAATAATCCATAGTGATTTCAGGTCGATGGATTCAAGTATAAGCGTTGTATGAGAAATACTTATGACCTTTCAACCATGTAGCATTCTCATAAGCGGATCGATCCAAAACATTGTTATCTAACATGTTCTATGTTCTCTGATTGATATCCCATATCCTATGACCAATAAAACATGATCATCTCACGGAGTACATACTAGTCTTGGTTTATTGTCATTCTCATGACAATAAGCGACTAGGGATATTTAGAATAGTATTCTTTTATACTTCAAGATTTTACTATCCGAATCACATATTTGATAACTTAAGTAGAATTACTATTCATAGATATTTTATCCAATTAAATATGCACAGGAATAATAATGAGATAAAACAATGTCATATATATATATATATATAATACAATTTGGATACAATGCATTTGGGGCTAGGGCTTATACTAACAATCTCCCACTAGCACTAGTCCTAATCAGCCATAATCCTAAGCCCGAAGGATCTAACATGACCTCCATGCTTTGGCCTAGCTAACTGCTTGGTTAGCGGATCTGCTACATTGTTTTCTCTAGGAATCTTGCATATCTTCACATATCCTCTATCGACGATCTATCGAATGAGATGGTACCTCCTGAGTATATGTTTGGATTTCTGGTGTGATCGGGGCTCTTTAGTCTGTGCGATGGCCCCATTGTTATCACAATGGAGTTCAATTGGATCTAGGATGCTTGGAACAATTCTTAATCCAGTAATGAACTCCTTAATCTAAACAGCCTCCTTTACAGCTTCTAAAACTACAATATACTCAGACTCTATAGTAGAATAGGCGACAGTATCTTGCTTAGAGCTTTTCCAGCTTACAGCACCTCCATTAAGACAAAACACATAACCAGATTGTGATTTTGAGTCTTCGGCATCAGTTTGGAAGGCAACATCAGTGTAACCATTTACAATGAACTCTTCCTCTCCCCCTTACACTAAGAAAAATCCTTTAGTCCTTCATAAGTACTTAAGGATCCCTTTGACAGCAGTCCAATGTTTTTCACTTGGATCCTGTTGGAACCTACTTATCATGCTTAGTGCATGTGCAACATCCAACCTAGTACATAGCATAGCATACATGATAGAACCTATAGCCGAAGCATATGAAACTTTGTTCATGTATTCCTTTTGTTCTCTTGTGGAAGGACTATCCTTCTTACTTAGAACAACTTCGTGTTGTAAAGGTATATAACCTTTCTTGGAGTCAACCATACTGAAATGTTTTAGTACTTTGTCTATGTACTTCTCTTGACTTAATCCCAAAAGCCGTTGTGATTTATCTCTATAGATCCTTATACCCATTATAGTTTCGGTTTCACCTAAGTCTTTCATAGAGAAACATTTCCCTAACCATTGCTTAACATTTAACAATGTTGGGATATCGTTTCTTATGAGTAGGATGTCGTCGACATATAAAATCAGAAACACTACAATGCTCCCATTATTCTTCTTGTACACACAAGGCTCATCTTCGTTCTTGAGGAAACCAAACTCTTTGATTGCCTCATCAAAGTGAAGATTCAAACTTTGGGATGTTTGATTCAATCTATAAATGGATCTTTGAAGCTTGCAAACCTTATTAGGATCCTTAGGATCGACAAAGCCCTCGGGTTGTTTCATGTAAACATCCTCAAGGAGGTTTCCATTAAGGAAAGTCATCTTGACATTCATTTTTCATATCTCGTAGTCATAATGTGCGGCGATGGTAAGTATAATCCTAATGGATTTGAGCATGACTATTGGTGAAAAGGTTTCATCATAGTCAATACCATGAGTTTGTTTAAAATCTTTAGCCACTAGTCTACCTTTGAAGGTACTGTCGGCCTTTTGCTTGAAAATCCATTTGCATTCAATGATCTTGGCACCTTCAGGTGGATCAACCTTTGAAGGTACTGTCGGCCTTTTGCTTGAAAATTTGATGCTAAATCGGACGTAGAAATTTTCCTTGGTTACTCCACTAATAGCAAAGCTTATAGGGTGTTTAATTC
>CAODLS011622694.1:0-17345 GCA_948243855.1 Flueggea neowawraea
TGTTGTGTATAACACATATTTTGGAAATGAACTAATCTAAGGATTGACTAATGATAAACTGATTATGTGTATTAATCAAAACTATGCTTTGAAATTGATATATATGTATTATATATATCTCCTCTAATTTTGATGCTTCTACGCATACTTTGTTTTGATATTATATATTAAAAAAGACAATCATTATAAAATGATATAAAATTAATAAATATAACTCCACTAAAATTGATTCTTCAAACCAAACGCACAATTGATTAAAAAAATTATTATGCTTTTTTTTTTTCTGATATAAGACACCTACTGTTACGGGGTTAAATGTGACGTTTGGTATACCAATGCTTTGATAAAATCCATCTATCAGCTGATAGCCATGTGTCCTAATTCGACACATGATTTGATATGGATTATGGCGGAGTCCACATACTTTGTTATTAGTGCCACGTGCACGCCTTCTGCTTTGGTCCCATATATTTGTATATGTATTTTGACTCTGAAAATGAAAATTGTTTTATACGCCTCTGAGTTTTATGATTGCTTTGTATGTGAAACCTTTTGCGAAAGGATTTTCCTAAAAAGCTATTACATTTGTATAGCGTGTATATATGTACATTAAACTATAATTGCATGTGTAGTTTTGATCTGTTTTCAAAAAAGTCTTTGTGAGGCACGTATGAAGCTATCTGGAGTGTTATTCCTCACTGGGCCCTGACCCCCCTATGTTTATCTGTTTACGTGATCTCTATCGAGTAGGTTCACAAATTTTTGGCTTCAGCAACTGTCAACATCCAGACTCCAGTGAGGCGTCTTTTGGTTAGTGATGCCCTTTTGTCCTGGATCGTCTTTTGTTTTGTAGAGCTTCGCATCGGGATGTAGTTAGGTTACCAGATTGCCACTTTGGTTTTTGTTTTGAGACTTCTGCTATCTTCCACGTTATTAATTTTGATATATATTTATTTATATATATTTGAATTACTATGTTTCGATTATTAAATGTTTTAACAAATGTTTTATAATCTAAATGGTTTGGGTAATATGTTCTGATCTCTGAGGCTTGTGCGAGATGGGCAGGGCTTTCACAGACGGTTCCCTCGTACGCCGGTCACGGGCTTGTAATGGGTCGTGACAGTGCAAGGCAACAAACATAAATTTTTTTAGCCTTGGTGTGTCTTTGAGGGATTATTGTTTTCAAATTTGTTATGATAATACCAAATACTCTAAAGGTGAATCTTGTCATTCTAACCCTGTCTGCAAACGACACACTTGTAGTTAGAAATGATCTAGCACACATGGATGACATCAAAGATTAGTTGTGATCCAACCTTGAGATAATGTATATGGGTTGTTCTTTGAAATGAGATATCGAGGATTGTTCAAGTAGGTTGTTATCACTCTTTAATAGGGATGTATCAACAAAACCTTGAATGCTTTAGCATTGCAAGCCCATAGACACAAAGTCTAAAATTTAGCTTATTGGTAGGTACATGTGTCCATATATGATGTGAGAAAGGGAACACATATAAGGAACATTCCCTATATGAATTAGTAGTTAAAGCATATCTTGTTATGTACAAGAGTGTGACTTGTTTTACAAGTTTGTGACTTATTGCTCACAATGCCTAAATTATGTTATGCTATAAGTTAGCTAGTAGATATCCATTAAACCCAAAAGAAGTGTGTTGGGAAGCAGTGAATGGGATACTTGAAATGTATTATAGTTTATGCACTGTGTTGTCAAAGAAAGGATGTACAATTGAGTAGACACAGTTTCTAATTGTCCATATGATGTGGACAAGAGTAAAGTCAACGTATAGGTGTGAATTATTACTTGGTTGTGGTGACATCTTGTGAGATAGTAAGAATCATTCATGAGTAGTAAGAGTTACCATGTAAGTTATGCTTATAACTTGACCAAATGCAGTGCAAGAGGAAGGCTGAAAAGAGTAGTTTAAGGGCCATCTAAAACAAGCTGCCTCAAAAGAACCAATGATAGTTTATGGTGACCGTCAATGGTCGATTACTTAAGGATCAAGAGATCTATAGTGGAAATAAGAAAATTGACATCAAGTATCATTTTTGGTAAAGGACATAATTGAACAAGGTAATGGTGAATTTAGAGTTCAAAATTCCATGCAGAATGTGAATATCGATTTGCTTACAAAAGCCTGTTAAAGGAGATGTACTCCTTGGTGTTGGTGTGGCATATGAAATGTGTAATTCATTAACACATTGAGAAACACATGAGTGTGAATATTTTTTAGTAAAACATTTACTATCTTTGTGACTAGATCATGTTGAACGGAGAAGTAACTTGCTCACACGAGTTTTTACCTTGGGTTTGACAATTTGTTTGCCAAATGCCAAGATGAGGTAGATTTTGAACATTTTTTTAAGCGCCAGAGCGTGCATAATAAAAAATGCTGCCTTACAAAAGTTGCAGGATGAAGACGTATGGTTAATTCATATGCCATGGATGGAGGATCCATATTAGATTACTATGTAATTGTGCTAAGTGTTTGGACATGCTTAACATGTTTCGTCTTAAAGTTGGAGGTAGCCCTAGAGGAAGGTGGATTAAGGTAGAATGCTTTGGTGCACTCTACTCGAAGCCTCAGTATAATGATAATTTATTATGAAAATGCGCTCCTTCATGCGAAGGAAAGAACACCGTGACACATATTCTTACCATGTTAACAAATATGACCATAGGGATGAGAAATCTTGTTACATAGGATGATCTCAATTTTTCTAGTGTGAGACCTTGCAGTGAACAAAATGTTCTCTGCACAATCGACTCTTGGGACTCTTAACACATATATGAAGTATGAATTGGCGTGGCTATTTTAGTGTGTTGCCAAAGGTTATGGTTAATTCGACTGGGTGGGGCGCACTGTGCAAATGAACTGGTTCATGATGGATTGTATGGTGTAGGAGAGGAAGGCTACTTTCATAACACATTCACAAAGTTTAATAGTTAACACGATTATACTTTCACGAGATCACATTGTCTAAAAGTGGCGATTGTGGAATGTAGATTGAGGTAAGACATACTCTAATAAGAAGAAAAATGTTTATGGGTAAGCATTTTATGCGGTAAATAATTTTGAGAACTGCTGTATAACCTTAACTAGTGGACAATGTTATAACTCATTAGGTCTTATCATATGTTAGCCATACCACTTATTTGTCATTAGATAGAACAGATGTTAATTTCGATGAATGTGAATTCATAAAGTGTCATGGTGGATAACGTCTCGTCATGTGTGTTGAGTTCAGTTTTGATAATGATGATTGCAAAACATCCATGAAAGATGTGCTAAGTTGCAGACATGCTAAAATATGGATACAAAGGACGTTATACCTGTGCAAGTCACGTTAAGGCCCGCTACAACGAATACAAGGCCCGTAGATCATTCATTCTAGAGGGATCAGAAGGAAGTGAGCATCATATCTTGATCAATGCACGTTACATAAGATGCAAGTCATGTAGACGATGATTAGACACTCCTCGGAATTTGAATTTGAATATCCTTTGACACGCTGACGTGGATTAAAGGTGCGATCTTGAGATGAAGTTGACAACGCATTTTGCATAAGGTACAAGTCGTGTTGAAGAATGACTGGGTGAATTATGCATCTTCTGGAACAAATATCAAAGCCGTAGAACAAACCACAATGCATGTTGATATATGATCAACACACGTATAACATGTACAAGTCACGTAGATGCCAATCCAGTCAAGGTAGTGGCTACTGGAGTTCTTTCAAGGCACGTAAAATTGCTATCAAGTCACGCAGAACTCAGTTGGAACAAAATACAACGCACATAGATGATATACAACACACGTTGTTGAAAGTGACATCAATTATAACGGAATTCGTCTATTTCTCACAACGGCTAATTCAAGACTCCAACGGCTATATCTTTAAGAGTGAATATAAATAGACGTCCCAGAGTAGAAGGAAGGCAAGGGAGTCATTTTCTACACATTGATATTATTATTTCTCTCACTTCTACCTTTGTAACCCATTTGAGCTATTTAATTGCAAACATACTTGGGTTTGGGCTTAGTTTTAAATCTATGTTTTGGGAACACATATCTGTAACAATCAAAGTATTTGACTGAGGGTAGATAAGTTTGTTGTAAGCCTATAGAAAACAACATTGTAGGCTTTGAAGGTGTTGAGCCGGAATGAACCTTGTATATTGGCATTGTTGGACTGAGCCGTAATCAATCATCGTTATAGTGGAAATCCTAAGTGGTGAGACTTAGGTAGTGGACGTAGGCATCGAGTTGGCTAAACCACTCTAAATCTTAGTGTTGATTTCGCTCTTACATTTAAAGTCGCTTTCGTTCCATAAACGCTATCCAAAACATAGACCGAAATTCTCTAACAAGTGGTATCAAAGATGCTTTGATACCAAATGATGCATCAATTTTTTTAAGTGTTTTTGGTTTCTTTCTTTCAATTGATGTTATTCTTGATTTGAACATTGTGCTTAATATTGTGTTGAACTAACCAAGTGAGAAGGAGTGAAATCCTTGATCAATCTGTTTGATATTGATGAACAGATGTTCAAATTCATGTATGTTTTGTCATCATCAAAAAGGGGGAGATTTTTGAGTTCATTTTTGATGATGATGATTGCAAAACATCCATGAAAGATGTGCTAAGTTGTAGACTTTCTAAAATATGGATACAAAGAATGTTATACATGTGCAAGTCACGTTAAGGCATGCTACAACGGATACAAGACGCGTAGATCATTCATTCCAAAAGGAAGTGAGCATCAGGTCTTGATCAATGCACGTTACATAAGAGACGATGATCAGACGAGGCAAAGCCAAGATGCTCCTCGGGATTTGAATATACCCCATATTGATGTATATTGAGCCCCCAATACAGATACCCTAAGTTCCCTTTCATCGTTGTTATCATTAATACATATTTTACTGTTTAGTACATTGGTTAGTACACCCCTTTTAAAGATATGACAATGACCTCACCGCTCTAATTTCATAAATTTATTTTTTTAGGTCGAGAAAATTTCATAAACTTCTACAAACAAAAAATAGATAATTAAATCCTGTTACATAATTTTGATTAAAACGTATAGTATTTTTACCATTTGCGAAGAAGATGATCATCAAATGACAGA
Organism: Flueggea neowawraea; assembly: GCA_948243855.1. Lineage (NCBI taxonomy): Eukaryota > Viridiplantae > Streptophyta > Magnoliopsida > Malpighiales > Phyllanthaceae > Flueggea > Flueggea neowawraea. The sequence continues at coordinate 5,159 of CAODLS011622694.1, forward strand.
ATTTTAAATCTTCTTTTATAAAATCAGCGCTTAAAGTAAATTAATGAAAAATGCATATTCCTGAAATTTTTGCTAAAGAATACTATATTTATCTAGCACTAGTTTTACCTCCGGACATTGTCTCGGATACTATGAATCTATTTTTATTCTTTTATAAATATTCGAGACTATAATAAAACTTATCCCAAATTAAAAAATATGAAAACAAAAATTAATACTAAAGTTCTTATAAAATTTATTTTCATATTTATTTATTTTTTAAATGAGAATTGAATATTGACCAATATATTGAATATCTTAATGAGAAAAGACACATGTCATTCAATTGGAATGTCACATGTCAAAATTGTAGAATGCCAAATGTCAATTTTTTATGGAATTGTATTTTACTTTTATATATTAAATAGATTTTTCGAATTTGGTACAATTTTTATATAACGAATTAAGTGGTTCTACGTAAATTATTGAATGTATATAAATTCCATATATTTAGTTAACAGTTCTGTGATAGTTGTCTAGCTAACTAAATTCGTGCATTCAGATGGAAAATGTTGCTTTCTGTAGTACAAAATTTAAGGTTTTTTCGAGGGGAGTAACTAGGTGGAGCCGGTGGCTCCATGAACAATGTGGAGCCACTTTGTCTTTTAGTGCCATGTAGAAGAAGAGCTGGTTTAGTCCTTGCCATGTCATAACATTGTAATGTCGAATTTGCCCTTCAATTTATTATGAAAGACTCCACTTTTGTTGTTCCAGAAGTGCCCACCTTGTGAGCCATATGCTTCCTTAGTTCCTCCACTGAACAAGAAGATCTTGTCATTTTTAACCTTCCAATGTCGTCGAAGCAGCGTCACCTCTGACGCACCCCGACGGTCAGCAGGAAAGAAACTTTCGACGCCGTCTGACCATAGTCGCCGACAATAATCCCCTATCGGTCAGCAGCACCGAAACCAACGTCGTCATTGCTGTAGCCTTCATCAGCTCCATACCCATCATTGTCGTCGTGCTCTGGCTATGATCGAAGCCTGAAATGGAGTTTGTATTTGCTTTTCTTGTTGTCCTCTTGATAAGGCTTGTCCTCTCGTTTAGGGGTGATGTAGAGAAGAAACACATCTCCTCCCCTATCTAACATCTATCCGAAGTCAATACCGTGAGATAAATTGCCGTGGAAAAGCAGGGACAACTTTCTTAGATATGTGATTCAGCGAACAATCAGCTCATAGAAGGGCGGCGTTTCTCATGTTTCTCTTCAACGGCACCCACATTGGTTCGTTCTTTTGACAACTGAATAGTTTTGGACTTTCCTCTGGTAATTGCATTGGTTCTCATGTTTTAATATTTTCATACTTGGTTTTTATTGACAATAACTTATGAAAGTTTTCAGGCTTTCGTCATGTTGGTAATGACCTAGTGATTTCTCGAAAAGCATGATGGACAGGAAATCCCTGGTTAGTAGCAATAAGGGCGAACCAGGAAAGCCATGGGCTTAGGGGCTTATGTTGGCATTGAGGATGATGTTCGGAAGACCAGTGGCATGTTCGCCTCAATCCATGCATTTGGGAGAAGCGAAAATAGAAGTGGACTTATGTGCATATGTGGGAGGAGAGGCGAGTGGATTAGTTGTATGTTTTGTATTGATTTGTACACATATGTACACATTACGTCAAGTGTTGAAACAATTGGTCATGATGACTTTCAGCATTTTGGGCTTATTCATATAAATATTTCAAGTGAGCTTGAAACCCAGGCAGTAACCTCCCATGTGTTTTGTTATAAAATATGGGATCTTGTAAAAATCTTGGTAAAAAGAAGCAGAGGGCCATGGAAATTGCTTCAACATTGTGGGCTTATTCATAACAATTTTAGAAAAGGCTTAAAACAAAATGGTCCAGTTTAAAACATTTATATGGCTAGTGGAGTGGGTGTAGAGTGGACACAACTGTCACTTTCGACGACATGAACTGGGCATCATATGTTGGTCCACTTGCATTCAATCAACATATGGGCTTGGGACATATAAGCTTATCTCCACCGATTATGCGTGCAGTTGCTATGTAAAATCGGTCTTACCCATTTCACGGTTTAAACCCGGCGTACCAAGTCCAAGGTGCAAACAATTTCCCCAACCCGTTTGTTGCATGTGTGATGGTTAAACAGGGGCAAAAAATTTCCCGCTTCCACAATGTTTCCTATAGTAGAATTCAACAAGCATTACTACCTGTATTACGTTAGAAAGTTCATCAAACACCCCTCTGAGCATTCCTGGCAAAGCGTGCACATAGTTCATAGTGTCTTGAAGAAACACGATCCCGACGAACTAGATGGACTATAGTTTGTTTGCAAACGACTTGAACATGTTGTGTCCAACTACGTCCTAAAGCATTAAATGCTGTGAACTTTCCTTTGCAAACCCAAAAGCGTACTCAAAACTCAATTCCTTCTACTTCTTTCAAAAGCAAACATGAAACCCTAGACAACTGAATTTCCTTGAAAACCATAGTCCCCTCGGACTCTAATGCACATCCTCCGGTCGCTGCTGCCAGTCAGTTGCCCGTAGCCATCATGTGACGAACCCATGCCTTTAGACCACTTTCACCATTTGTTCCGCTTTAAGGGCGACGCCGTCGTAGTCAACCGTACCTCATTACGCACGCTTCCTCTGCTTGGTACGGTATGCTAGTGACTGAACCCATAAATCTTTGAATGATTTCTTGGTATTGATGTGCCTTTGGTTGATCTTGGTTGATTTAAAAAATGAAGAACACTGTGCCTAGGCTTAAAGTCTTTAGGGTTTCATGGCCCGATGTTTTCTTGCTTGTTAGTTGCCTGGATGAACAATATTCTTGAACAAAGGCATGATTTCTGCCAGCCTTTGTTTAGGGTTACTCGCGCATGGGGAGACGTGTGTTTTGCCCTTTTGAAGAATGCTTCCCTAGGTGGCCAAAGGCCAACCTCACGGGTAACGTTTTGCTATGTTTATGAGTGATTATTCCTTTTGAAGTGGCCTATTGGTGTACTTTGTTTGTGTCGCAACTTTTGTAATTTGAGAAAATGGCCAACGACCAATTCCTGCTTGTTTCTTGTTTGCAGATATGGTGGCCATACGGCCTACAAGCCATATGTACTCAGCTTATGCGTGTTTCTTTGTAGGTTCTTCAGCTAGAGAATTTGGTTGATCCAATCCCCCTGTTAATTTGTGTACATTGAACAACTCAGGTGGATTTATATGGCTACAAAGGGTTAGCAATCACAACTTGCAGTTTTATACTTGCCTATCAACGGCCTCGAACGAATCCACCATCCCTCTCATACGTAGGTCAGCGTCGTTGAAACACTGTAAAACCATCGCCGCATCAACCCATCAATATTGGTGTCCGCTCTTTGTATCCCTCCTGCCACGCCAAGGAGTTCCCATCTTCGTACAGTCCACCACAAGCAGAGATAAGATGGGTTCTCGTGTTTCTTAACTCATTCTCTCTATGTTTCGTGTTAGTGGGGTTTGAAGTGGATGTGGACGACGAGATTTGAATCTATGCCGAGACAATGATTCGTGGCTTTCATTCCTACAAACTTCTTTTTGTAGATTTAATTCCCTCTGCGATGACTAGATATATGATATGGAAATATTTGTATAATTTATTTATGATTAATGCATGAAAATGGTCTATATACCACTGTTTTTGTGTTACCGAAAATCATTGTTTATTTTATTGCAGGTCCGACGCAACCTTTGTGGGGAGGAGAAATGGATATTGAAGAAAATATTGGTTTAGGGGAAAATGAATTAGGAAACTTGAGTAATGAAGTTGAAGAAGCTGTGGATGCCGGGGAAGGGACTGTTAATGATGCTATTTTGGAAGGCGCCAAAGTAGGCATGGTCTTTGCAACTTTTGGTGAGATGTACAACTTTTACCAAGAACATGGCAAGTTAGTGGGCTTTAGCGTAGTGAAGTCATCAACTCATTGGAAGAATAAAGACAGTTCGGGAAATAGGATGCAGATTCATCAAGTATTAAGGTGTTACCGAGGTTGAAGGAGCACAGTGAGAGAAGGCAAGGGCGACAGGTCCCGATGTACACAAAGAATCAACTGTGGAACGATGATACATGCTGTTTTTGTGGATGAAATATGGAGGATAACTAAAGTAATCTCTTATCATAATCACGCGTGCACATCGACAGATTCAACATTTATCAAGCAACATAGGCACATACCCCCATCAGTTTGTAGAAGACTAGAAATCAATGACACATCCAGAATTAGACCGTGCAGAAGCATTAGAACTGTGGTAGTACAAAACGGTGGTGTAGAGAACTTGGGTTTTTTAAGTAAAGATTGCATCAATTATGTAGATCGTCTCAGAAGGGAACGATCTATTCAAGGGGATGACACAACTTTGTTAAATATGTTCACCCGGTTGTAGGCTATGAGTAGAGATTTCTTTTACCACGTAGAATGCGACGACTCAGGCTGATTGAGGAGCGTTCTATGGGCGAACGAGAGGTGTAAAGCCGCGTACCATGAGTTTTTCGATGCACTCTCTTTTGATACTACTTACATGCTGAACAAATACAATATGCCATTTGTGCCCTTCGTCAGAGTCAATCATCATGGCCAATCCATTTTGCTGGAATGTGCCTTGATCGCCAATGAGAAAGCTGATACATTTTGTTGGGTGTTCCGTATGTGGTTACAGGCTATGGACAACGTTCCACCGAAAGCCATATTGACTGACCAGTGTAAAAGTATTAGGAAGGCGATTAAAACGGTTATGCCAGATGTTCATCACAGGTGGTGTATATGGCACATACTATGAAAAATACCTGAGAAGTTAAGCAAGATACCCGAGTACAAGTCACTAAAAAGGGATTTGAAAGATGTAGTTTATGACAACTCCATAGTGGTTGAGTTTGAAAAGGGTTGGAAGGCACTAATTGACAAGTACAATGTACACCAGAACAAGTGGTTGAGTGCTTGTTATAACAAAAGAGAGTTATGGGTGCCCTGCTATGTCAACCATTATTTTTGGGCGGATATGTCGTCAACTCAATGTAGTGAAGGGATGAATGCATATTTCGATGGTTGCATACATAGAAGGAGTACTTTGTCTGAATTTGTAAGGTAATACAGAATGGCGATGGAGAATAGAGTTGAGAAAGAGAAAGAGCTTGATTGTTGCTCGTTAAATACGGTTCGCAATTGCAGTACAGTGTTTCATTTGGAGAAACAATTTCAGGCTTTGTACACGCACTCAATGTTTGGTGCAGTGGGGGAACAAATTGGCAATACCATCTATTGCGATGTCATATCAATTGAACCACCTGATGGTGGTTGATCTATTTATGTTGTTCGAGAGCAGAGAAATATAAAGAAGGGATCACAGTGGAAGATATTGGATTTGGAAGTTAATTTTTGTTTAGTGAGCGGATAGGTATCATGTGTTTGTAGGTTGTTCGAATCGATAGGTATATTGTGTTTTCATGCCTTCAAAGTTCTTATTTTGAACAATGCTTGCATTGTGCATGATAGACATGTTTTGAAGAGGTGGCAAAAGGATGTTTACAGGCCTCACAGTAGAGTAGGCGCACACATGATTGCTGATACTGGTGACGCTCGAGAGCATAAAACGAGAAGGCTGAAGAAATCCTTTTATGAAGTTGTAGATACTTATGCTGGTACGGATGAAGGCTGTGACAGATTAATGGAGACATTGGAGTCCTTTAGAGAAAATAGGGTTAACGGTGGAGTAAGTACCGTCCGACGGGTTCAACGATTGAGAACGACAACTAATACGAATAGGGATGTTGATTTACAAATTAATATTTCCATGCTAGACCCACCAATTGTTAGGTGTCGTGGTCGTCCTCGGGGCAGTAGAATTGAATATGGTAGTGAAAGGGTGTTGGGAAGAACCAATGTAAGCAAATATGGCATCTCCTAAATTTATCAATTCGTTAGCAGAGGTCACAACGATGCGACTAGACATCTAACTATTTTTGCAAGATTACAGAGCGGAAATGTTGTTAACATGCAGGGGAGTGTGTGTGGATATCCAACGTACAATGTAAGTAGTTCACATAATTAAACTTCAATATTCGTTTCTGTTCAAGTTTTTGAAGAATACTTTTGACGTCTATCCTACCCCGTGGTTAGAACTTTTCGGTGAGTTAGAGTAACTCCTCAAACTCGACGTTTCTCATGCAATATTCTCACCAAAGCCTGTTGGCGGCCCTGGTAAGTCATGTTAATGGGAAAAGTGTTGGGAGGATTTATTGTATATACCGGTGTTGGATTTTTAACATCATATATATTGGTTCCATTTTTCCCTGCAGGGAAGGGGCCTTCTTGTTACAAGCAGCCAAACCAACGTGGAGGATGACCACTGTTAACTTTAAAGCTGAGAAATTATTTGGGACACATTTGTACATGAGTGTAAATATCACAATTTCATGTGCACGTTTGTTATACTTTCGACCCACTAATGAATTTACTTTTATGTTCTTTACTGAACTTTCCAATCCGCATACTTCTAGTTCCAATGCAAAGTGGGGTGTCGACTATAAGGATGGTTGATTGTAACTTTCGGTTAAAAGGTAAATCATCTTGTTGTAGGGTCCACAATAAGAAAGCCTGTATGAAAGTTTCCATCGAAACTAAGTTAGAACTTACAAGGTAGGTCTCTTACTACCCTCATATGTATTCCTTTTTGAAAACCATCAATTTGAAATTTTTTCAAAAAATCTATTCGCGACATGACATCTCTCCTGCATGGCTATAAAGCCCATCTTTAGAAAGGAACTAATTTCTTAACTCTCTTTTGGTCCTCTGTCTTCTCCATCTTCCTACCTAATGGCTCATTCTCCTTCAGGCTATCGTAGCCCAAGTGAGTGTTGTGTCCCGCTTACTCAAAGAACTATTGAATAAACTTCTAATTGTTTACTTTGTCATTGTGAAACTATTTCTCCGTTTGTGTTCTCGGTCGGCATGGTTTGTGGTAGTTATATTTGACCAAACTATTTAATATGTTCCACAAATTTTTGCAGAAGAAAATACCATAGGCAAATTGGCAGAGTCCAAAACCCAAGCTGTCTTACACCGACTATATGTTGACTCGGCATCACGTTTGGTGCAACTTGAAGACCAAGTGAAGGAGCTTTTTGCCAGGTTGCAAAGAAGTCATTTGAAGTTTTGGTTTTCAGAGATGAGGGACTTCATTGGGAAACAACCACTACTGATAACTTTGCATCATCTTTAGGTTTATCAGCAAAGTAAGAGCGAGAATATAATCGGTGAAGGCGGGAGGACTCCATCGTCAACTCCGTCCACGCAGAACCGCAGTTTTCCAAACGACAACTTTTCTACTTGCAAGGCTTCAAAAATTGGCCCAAAGCGCCTCAACTATGATCTGAACGAACTAGAGCAAACAATTTCATCGTCTCCAATTGGAAAAATTAAGGTGGAGCCTAAATCAGATATTGTTGTTGTTGTCTTGGACATCGATGATGAAATATGAGGAGCAATGCAATATTAACTTGATTTGCAACCAAACCTTATGTTTTAAGTACATGTCATGTTAATCAACATATGCAGTTGTATGTTGTAATTCCATTAACCTACCCTTAATGGAAAGTATTTTGTTATCATGTGTTGACCATTTCTTCTTGTTGTGTCATGTTTATTTCGTGGCTATAATGTCACCAATTCCCCATTGAGGAGTGAAACTTCGTAGGAACTGCCATTTGGCTGCGCGATTGGAGAAACAAATGGAAATTAAACGTGTACAAGTGTGTACAGTATGGTGCATCCTAAACCATTAGTAGAAGGACTTCATTAGCATTCGGACATACAACTCGCACTGCCTGTGGAGGCAGATACATTTTGTTGGTTAGAAATTTTAGGGTTCTCAGGGCAGTGTGTCAACTCAAGCTCATGGGGAAATCATTACAAAGTAAACTAATGAGCCACAATTCGGACATTTGGTACAATTTATTAAAAAAAAAGTTGTATGAGTGTGGATTCAAGGAAATCATTATAAATAACAAATGGTAGGGATAATAAATTTTTGGCCTAATACATGTGAACCCCCTTGAACTTGTATTGATCATGCAATTTTCCTCCTGAACTTTTTGATCGCTTACAAGCCCCTTTCAACTTGTAAAATAGAGCAATTAACCCCTTACATGCTGACATGGCCATCAAAGTGCCTTTTAATTGCTTAGAGGGGGGAAAATACACATTAAAAAAAGACTTAAACCAACTCAAAATCTTTAAACCAACCCAACAATTCATTTACCTACCCAAAACACTCTCAGTCACTTACTATACACTCAACCAAACCATTTTCACTCACCCAAACCATTCATATTCATCATTCTCCTCTCTCTTTCTGATACTCCAATTCCATAAACTCAAAGCACTGCAAGAAAAATGGGAAAATTGAATCAGATCAAATCAAGCTTATGGGAAAAAAATAATGAACCTCAAACACATCTCCTCCTCTGTATTTCAAAACTTAAGTGGGAAATTGAATTAAATTAAGTCTGATAACTTAATAATGAATGCATGGTGAGTTGACTCAATCAGGAAAATTGGGAAAAGAGAACACATATAGAAGATGGCGGAGATTCAACCACTGCCATCACAAAAATCACAAAAAACAACCCAAAATAAATCACTCTTTCACCCATCACCTCCATCCTTGCAACAATTGCTTCGAATATGAAAACCCAACTGAAAAATGCCTCACACCCACCACGAACCTACTGCAAAAACAATCTCAACCAACCAAACTGAACAACCCACATCAACACATTTGCATCCGTTAGAACTCGTAACACCCACACTCACTGTGTAAGGTGCACACACAGGGGGAGAGGGGGAGACAAAGAGAGAGAGAGAGGGGAGATGATTCAAGTGAGAGCGACATAGAGAAGATAGGTGGTGTGAGAAGAGGAATGAGTGGTGATGCGATTGAGTAGATCAGGGAGTGGAAGAAGCTAATAAAAATCGTGCTTTACATTTTGGACAAAAATAGTAATAAATTCATGGGCTAGACAGGAGAGGGAGAGATATACAGATGAGAGAGAAGATTGGGTGGTTGGGCTTACCCATTTGATTTGGTTTGAAGATGGTTTTGGTTTGGTTTGAACATAAGAGAGATGAGTTTGGGTTTATGTTGATTTGAAGCTGAGTTGGCATTACAAATTTTCCATGTCAGATGCGTGTAACTCACCATTCTGTGTTGTGACTAAACCAATCCGTAAAAGGGTTAGTTGATTGTCATTTTCCAAGTTTAAGGGGGTTATGTATTGTCGTTTTGCAAGTTGAAGGGGGTCCGTAAGCAGTCAAAAATTTTAGGGTGGTAATTGCATGATCAATACAAGTTAGGTGGTTCACATGTATTAGGCCTAAATTTTCCCTAAGACATGATGCATTTTAGCCCATATCAACATCCTTTTTTTTCCTGAGAGTAATAAGTCATGCCAATTTCCTTGAAATGACAAGTCATTCTAGTTTTCTGTGGGAAAATTAAACAAACAACATCCGTTTTGACAGAATGTTCAGGGGGCTAAATTTCCAAAAAGTAGAGACTGCAATAATTACAACCATAAATTGAGTTATACAGAAAACTAGCTCTTTTTGCCTCCCCAATGAGGGTGCCTCCACATACTCGACTTTTCAAGTCACTTTCTCTATCATCCTCTCAGCCGTCATTTACTTCCTATTTGTGCTCTCTGTGGTATTTGTGTTATCAAAGCTATCAATTTCTTCTGTTCGTTCACCGTTTTGACATTCAAAGGTATTAACTGATATCTTAACAATGTTGGATTTTGGCCAATGTTCTGAAATTGCAATGTCCTCATCTGTTGGTTGTAGGTATCCTATGGGAAAAAACCCGACTTCATGTAGTGATCTTTCCAACTCCAACATGGTGAGGGAGCATGTGTCAAGCCAACGCGGCTATTCTAGGGGTAAGTGTCCTACGCCGAAAAATATAGAGAGAGTAAGAAGCAAGAATATGAAGAGAGGAGAACGCACAAGAGCCTCTGAGGTTAGGGTTTCCCAGTACGTGTCTGCGTGTGCACAGATATGTCTGATAAAACTAGGATGTTATAGTTTTTTCTTATATGTTATTGCAAGCGGCTGCATTTATAGTTGACCCATGAGACCGTTTCGCTGGACGAGTTGCATTCAATCATGTGCCAGACATTGCCAAGTTTTTGGAGAGGCTCAGATCAACTTGCTTTGGACACCTCCTCGAGGTGGGCGAGATTTGTGGCATGCTCAATTGGTGCACTCATTAGTACTTTGGGAGATAGAATGTGATGATCTGGATGTTATTTGGTTTTATGTTGGTGTGAAAAAGCTTCGATTCAGACTCGAGGAGTTTGCACTTATTACAGGGTTCAAGTGTGCGGGCGAAGATGCAAGGGGGCATGAACTAAAGTGTAAGGGTGATTTGAAGTCAAAGTATTTCAATGGAAAAAAGAAGGTGCATAAGGATTTACTTGAGGATGCCATTAGAAACAAAAGGTGGCAGACTGATGACGACACTGTGAAGCTGGCTGTTTTGTTCATCATTCACAAGTACATGAAAACTTCTTGCTCGGACAGTGGTATTTCTACTAATGACTTTGACATTTTTGATTCCAACTCCTATGAAGATTATCCCTGGGGTATGGTTTCCTTTGAGGTACTGAGAAATTCCATCAAAGGCAACTTGCTATATAGAGTTGCGCAAACGGACACCAGAAGAATGTTCAACTACATAGTTGATTGATGCCCAATTGCATTACAGGCCTGGTTTTATGAGGCACGTTCCCTAATGGATGTTCAGTTCAGCCGCCGAATTGCAAACAAAGTTCCCAAGATCTTAAACTGGAGGGCGACTGCCCAGCTGATATCCGATGAGACCAGCAAGGTCATATTTGACTACCCAAAGGTATATTCCTTATGCCATTCATCTTTAATGTGATTGTGTCGTGACATTTTCCTTAATAATGTTGTTACTTTTCCTAGTTGGATGTTAAAAATTTGGTACCAACTAACAATGAGCTTAGTCAGCTCAATCTGAGACTGCTCCAGCAGCCGTTCAAAGGGAAACATAAATCTTTATCCTAGGGCCCAGCGAATGTCACCAACATGTGTGATATGTGGCATGCTTTGAACGGTCGGGTGGGAGAACTAGCCGTTGAAATTAGTGAGATGAAGGTTCTCCTCCAAAAAGAATTGTTGGACAAGGTTGAATCTACTGCAAGACTCATTCTTGGGTGTTGTAGCGAACATGAGTCGGTTGTTGGTGGTGTCTCCAATCTTCGAAGGCATTTGAGTGATGTGGAGAAATCCTCCGAGGTAATCCAATGTGTACCAGCATGCTTGTTGACTTTATGTTCACTTTTATTTACCCATTGTACCAACGTCTGCCCTGTGCAGGATAACCATGGTCCTCAAGAAGTTCGAAGGTTGTCCAATCAGGCTTCATCCCCTAATGCAGATGAAGTTGATGCGGTCAGTAGTTCGTTGAATTTTTCATGTGACTACTTTTCTGATATTTTTTGTCAACCGTACGAGGCTTGTTTATCTGACCACCTTTGTTATGATCTTCTCAGTCCAGGAGTTGTGACTGATAACATTTTTGTGTGGACCCAGAACATGATTTTTGGTATGGGGTAAGCATATTGTTGAGTGCTTTGGATACCTTCTGCTCACCTGAATACGTGAAAAATTGAATTCATTTGTGCCCAATTGATTTTTGGTTTCGTACACATCCCTTAACATATATGATGTTCCTCCTATTTTGTTCTGTTCTCATGTGTCGTTGAGATAAAATACAATTTGTTTAATTTGACCTACTTAGGGTACAATTGCTGATGGCCAGCAACCTTTCGAGAGTGAAGATGAGCTATTCGGGAGGGTAGTAAGCTTGTTTGTGCAGAAATGTGCCAAGTAATGTACACAAGGTATCACCTTATGGTCTCTTTCGTCCTTATGCAGGTAAAGGAAGCTTCTCAAACACATGGTTGTGTACACCTTTGTACACCAAAATTTCATATTGTACACCTTTTGTAAACCTAAATTTTAAGTTCTGTACACCTTTCTACACCTAAGGTTCAGGTTGTATACACCTTCTACACCTAAATTTATGGATGTATACACTTTGTACACCAAAATTTTATGTTGTACACCTTTT
>CAODLS011622876.1:0-10404 GCA_948243855.1 Flueggea neowawraea
AAATCGGCCACATATCATGCAAAAGTGGTGTCCTAGTTTGACCAAACTAGTTTAGGTTTTAAGAGTCATTTTCCAACACAACCTCTTCCCTTCTTTTCCTCATTTAATATCTGATAATTAAATTTGCACAAGTTGTGTATGATCGATGATTGAAAGCATTGTAGAACGAAATTGGCCAAGATAGGTCCATTGAAGTTTTCAAGCCTGATGGTAAATGATACTTGATTTGCTGCGCAAAAGATCCTCCCTAACTAGCAAAGCTAGAACGATCCATTTTTCACAAAGTTGTGTACGATCCACGATTGATAGCGTTAAAGAATGAAATTGGCCAAGATGGGATGATTGTTGTTCTCAACTTTGATAGTAAATAATACTTGATTTGTTGCACAAAAGATCCTTATTAAGCAGTAAATCAAGAACGATCCATGTATGTCATAATATTCGTCCCATGTATATTAAGAAGAGTTTAATTTATCTAGTGATAATATATCATGTAATTAAAAGCCCAATAACTTTAATAAACCCATGTGAAAATTCGGCACACTTTACAGAATCAGGGTAGTGTCTTATTACTTGGAAAAAAAGCAAAGCAATTATAATACTTGTAAGACAAGTAATGGATTTATATTACTTGGAGGACAAGTCATAAGAGTTATAATGCCTGTACAACGAGTAAAGGAGTTCATATCCTTGTAGGACAAGTAAACAAAATCCTAGTACACATAGAGTAAGGTTTACTATGCTTCTGTATAAAGAAGGCTAAATTTGTACATGGTGGATGACTTGATTTTCTCTCTTTTATATAAAGAGAGATTATTTGTGAGAATTATAATAGAGATTCTAAGTACTAGTACACATCACTAATTCAAGAGAGTTTGTTTGTGTGGATACCTTTAGATGCATTTGTGGAAAGGAAATATGAGGGAGAGAGATTCTAGTTTTGAAAACTAAAAGCTACATCAACACTCCATTTGATCATACGTTCAAGCATTGATTTTAAGGTAAAACCCTAACCTAATCGTGTATGTTGATCTGCACGGATCCTTGGTGTAAGTCTAGGTTAAATTTTTTGTTATTTCCACTACGTTATGTTTTTATGAATTTCATGTCACTAGTTATAAATTCCAACATATTTAAGCTATCAATGTTGATGCTAATTAATACTTGATTTTTTGCGCAAAAGATCCTCGTTAAGTAGCAAAGCTATAACGATCCAGTTTTGCGCAAGTTGTGTATAGTCCATGATCGAAAGCATTGCATAATGAAATTGGCCAAGATGAAACGATTGAAGATCTCAAGGCTAATGGGAAATAATGCTTTATTTGTTGCGCAAAATATCCTCGTTAAGTAGCAAAGCTAGAATGATCCACTTTTTATCAAGTTGAGCATGATCCATCATTGAAAGCATTGTAAACTAAAATTTGTCAGGATGGGACGATTGAAGTTTCGATGGATGATTTTAAAATAATATTTGATTTGTTGCAAAAAATATCCTCATTAACTAGCAACACTAGAATGATCCAATTTTGCACAAATTGTTTACAATCCATGAATGAAACTAGAACGAAATTGGCCAATATAGGATGATTGAATTTTGTTGAGTTCATTTTTTATGATGATGAATGCAAAACATCCATGAAGAGGTGCAAATTTGTGGTCTTTTTTTATATATGGCTACTATGGGCATTGAAGGCGTTGTTGTGCGCGTAGAAGTATTCATATGCACATAGAAGAGTGAATGTCAAGATGAGCTTAAAATGACTAGTGGTGATGTTACGTTGAGGAGTAGTAGAATGTGCGCAGAAGGAAAGAGAATCATTCTGAAGAAGACTTTTACTACGCAAATAGTAAGGAATACTAAGCATGTAGATGAGTATGACAGCTAACTCCAAAAGGCAAAAAATTTTTGTTGAGATGTGTCAGACATTCAAAAAGAGAATATTTGCTAACAGATCTGAATACGTCAGAAGAACACTCTATGCAAGTAGAGCTTTTGTTGCGCATATAGAACTGGATGAGCTGGACTAGATGAGCACAAACACAAGACACTCCTCGGGATTTGAATTTGAATATTCTTTCACACAGATGGCATAGTGACTTGAAAAATCAGTGGTGCAATCCTAAACGAATTCGTCTACACAGATAGAAGAGGATATTGTACACATAGTAAACCACTGGGTGAAAATGCATAACTCTGGAAGTCAGCCCAATGAAGGCGGTATGCGGTACAATTCATGTAGATCATGGTACTATACACATAGAACAAGTACAATGCACATAGACGCCAATCCATTCAAGGCAGTGGATCCAGGGTCAAATCTTATGCACGTACAAGGAATATCAAGCCACATAGAACTCAATTGGAACATGGTACTATGCATGTAGATGATGTATAACGGCCGTAGTATAAGGTGACATCAATTAATTTTGAATTATGCACTCTCTCACAATGGCTACATGAAGGCTCTAATGCCTATATTCTTAAGAGTGGCTATTAAAGACGCCCTAGATCATAAGAAAAAAAAAAGAGAGGCCTTTGTGAAACTTGGTATTTGCTTGCAATCTTAAAATTTTGAGTGAAATCGTTGATAAATTTGTTTACTATTGATGAATAGGTGCTCAAATTCATAATTGTTTCTTCATCATCGAAAAGGGGGAGATTGTTGAGTTAAGTTTTGACGATGATTAATGCAAAACATCCATGAAGATGTGTGAATTTGCGGACTTGTTTATATCTGGCTACTATGGGCGTATAATGCATTGTTGTGGGTGTCGAACTATTGATCCAGAATGTAGTAATCATCAGACAACGTGTATGCATGTAGAAGGACGTACAACACACATAGATGAGCTAAAATGACTAGTGGTGATGTTACGTTGAGGAGTAGTAGAATGTGCATAGAAGGAAATAGCATCATTCTAAAGAAGACTCTTACTATGCATATACTAAGGAATACTAACCACGTTGGCGAGTACGACAACTAACTCTAGAGGGCGACAAATTCTGTTGAGATGTTTCAGACTTTCAAAAAGAGAATATTTGCTAACAAATCAGAATACATCAAAAGATCACACTTTATGCACGTAGAGCTCTTGTTACGCACGTATAACTGGATGAACTGGACCAAATGAGGATAAAGATAAGATGCTTATCAAGATTTGAATTTGAATATTCTCTAGCACAGTTGGCACAGTTAAGTGAAAAATCAACAGTGTAATCCTGAGCAAAGTTATCTACGCATGTAGAAGAGGATACTGTGCACGTAGCAAACCACTGGGTGAAAAGGCATAATTCTTGAAGTCAGTCCAATGCACGCACTATGTGGTACAATTCATGTAGTTCATGATACTATGCACATAGAACAAGCACAATGCACGTAGATGCCTATCCATTCAAGGAAGTGGATACTGTGTTGAATCCCATGTAGGTACAAGGAACATCAAGTCACGTAGAACTCAATTGGAACATGGTACTTCATACGTAGATGATGTATAACGTATGTAGCATAAGGCGACATCAATTATTTTTTAATTTTGCACTCTCTCACAATGGTTACCTCAAGGCTTTAACGGCTATATTCTTAAGATTGGCTATGTAAAGGCGTCGCAGATCAGAAGAGAAAACAAAAAAGAGAGAGACCTTTTTGAAACTTTCTATTCACTTTCTCTCTTATTTCTACCTTCCTAACTCATTTGAGCTATTTACTTGCGATCTTATAGTTGGGTTTGTGTGAGCTTAAAATTGTTATACCATTGGGTTGATTTTGTATCAATCAAGGTTGTTTACTTGGGGTAGATATATTTTCTAGTGAGTCTTAGAAAACTAGATTTTTGGTTTGCTTGTTTTGTCCCTAAAACTAGTGCTGAACGACTTTCTAGTTAAGCCCGAAAAAACTAGCGAAACGGTTTTTTTGTTGAGTGAGTAAAAACAAGGTGTAATGTCTTTGCTTGTTGATCCCACAAAAATAAGTGTGTAAATGGTTTTTGCCTCCACTAGCAAGTGAGGAGTTAGTGGATTGAAATTATTGAGTGGATCTCATAGAATGGACATAGGTCAAGAGGACCGAACCACTATAAATATTGGGCTTTGATTTCTCTCTTCCTACTGTCTTTATTTTGCTTCGTACTTTCTTTATATTATTTGTGATTTATTTTTTCTTTAGCTTCAGCATTTGATTTGTTATTTGTTTTTATTGCAAAAGATTTTCAACAAAGTTTCAAACTCTTTAAATTTTCAATTCACCCCCTCTTGGATTGCCATTCCCTTTGGGATCGAATAATGTTTTCAAAGTTGTCATGGATGATGGTAAATAGTACTTGACTTGTTGTGCATATGCTCCTTGTTACGTAGTAACGCTAGAACGATCAATCTTTGTGCAAGTCGTGTATTATCCATGATTAAAGCCTTGTAGAAAAAAATTGGCCAATATAGGAGCATTGAAGTTGTCAAGGCTGATGGTAGTTAATACTAGATTTGTTGTGCAAATGATCCTCATCAAGTAGCAAAGCTAGAACAATCCATTTTTCCGTAAGTTGGCTAAGATGGGAAGATTGTTGTTCTCAAGTCTGAAGGTAAATAATACTTGATTTTTTTGCAAAAAAATCCTCGTTAAGTAGAAAATCTAGAACAATTCAATTTTGTTCAAGTTGTGCATGAACCTGGATTGAAATCCTTGTAGAACAAAATTATCCAATATGGGATGATTGAAGTTTTCATGGATGATAGTAAGTAATACTTTATTTGTTGCACAAACATTCCTCCTTAAGTAGTAAAGCTAGAACGATCTAATTTTGCGAAAGTTGTGTATGACTCCTGATTGAAAGCCTTGTAGAAAGAAATTGTCCAAGATGGATGGATTGAAGTTGCCAAGGTTGATGGTAAATAAGAGTTGATTTGTTGTGCAAAAGAACTTGTTAACTAGGAAAGATAGAACGATCCAGTTTTGTGCAAGTTGTGTACCATCCATGATCGAAAGCATTATATAATGAAATTGGCAGAGATGGGACGGTTGACGCTCTCAAGGATTATGGTAAATAATACTTATTTTTTGCTCAAAATATCCTCTGTAAGCACCAAAATCTAGAACAATTCATTTTTGCATAAGTTTTGTACGATCCACTATCAAAAGCGTTATACAATGAAATTGGCCAATATGGGTGGATTGAAGTTCTCAGGGCTCACGATAAACAAATGTTGGATAATGTGTAAGTAAAACAAAGTGGAATTTTAAATTGTTTACACATGATAAAATGTCAAGATCGATGCAAACAATCGATACATACAATAAAAGAAGGAGTTGCTAATGTTTACCTCGTAAAAACCGAATAACTGCAAAGAACATGATTGAGACATGAACTTGTTGGTCCTTTTATCTTTGATCAGCAACTCCACAACACCAAAAGCATGGTGTATCTATTGGTATCCACAACACATTGGTCCACAGTCACGACTAGGAGTTTGCGGCATGGGACTGGGTTCGAATCGATGCGGTATGAACACTTTTATCGAGCTAGGTGTTTATAGATTTTGCCAAGAAGAAGGGCAACAAGGGTAGAAACATTTTGCTCTCCCTATGCACGACTTGGGCTGCCAAAAAATCACTTAAGAGGTCCTTAAATACCCTAGCCCAAATAGGGTTAGGTTTTGCTAAACACCTCCTAAAATATCTCCATGATTTTAGCCCACATCAAGTGAGATATCTTCCTATCTTGTAGGAAGGTATTCCAAATCCTTTTGAGAGTCATTATGGACGACCATATATTCCTTATTGGATGAAAGTTAAACTCATTCTTACATTAGGAATAGACTTAATTAACCCTAATTAACTCGGGCTTAATGGGTTATGAGCTTCTACCCATTAAACAAGTACAAACACAATATCTGCAAGTTCGTTGCAACATATATCCAAGTCCAACAAGGATTTGTATTTTATTCAATTATAAATTAATTAAATAAATATAGAGAATCCTAATTTAATTAGGACTCATCCCTAGATTTCCTGAATCAAATTAGGACTACTTATTGTTACGCTCTAAACCCTTAATACTGACACAAACTAGTCCAACTAGTTTTGTCATTTCTCAAATCCTATTCATAATAGAAATCCTACATCAACTACAAATCCTAATTTCATTAGGAATCTCAACATTGAGAATGATCCTAGTGTTAGAATTAGATCTATTGAAACATAAGATGATCATTAGTTTCAATTTCAGAACTTATCCTTGTTACACTAAGACTCCTATTTCGATTATGAATCCTAGTCAAACTAGGAATGTCGTATGAAATGAGATTTCTGGGTTTCTTAATTAATTAGGTATCATCTTAAAGTATCCTATACATTTAGGCCACCTCTTCGAGGATGTTTATCCATGAGTCAAAGTAGGAATCCTAGTCAAAATAGGATTACTCACTTGAACATTATTCATCTCATGATTAACATTATCCCTACAATGTGTTATTGTGTGTGACCCTCTAGGCCCTCATTCACGAGGGTAGTAACCTAGGATTTAACTCCTAAATTACTTCGTATGATTGGGCCCTAGCTAGCCATCATGCCCCCAAGTGCACTCGAGTTGTCATGGAGCAACTTATGCCAGTAATGAAAGATTACCGTGTAATTTGGTCCCTTGTCATTTTGTGTCTTTTCGAGTATAAGGCATGGATAGTGTCAACCCCGAACCTCAAAATAATTCACCAATCACCAAGTTAAGAGAAACTACACAAAATTGCTTCAACTTCTCAAGTTGCAACGAATTATACCATGGCCATAGATTTAAGTTCTATTTACTCAATTGAAAGGCCCAATGAGACACTTTCCTCATATTACTAAGGGTGACAATCCTATCTTGACTACACACCATACTCAAAGTTTTCGTGATGCAACCTAACCTTCACCTTTTTAGCAACCATAATAAGGTTGTATGGAGTGGGATCAAAGTTACATTACTAGACATTAGCATGACATGGTGATCTCAAGTCAAAGGACTAGTTACACCATCTTCCACAGTTAAGAGTTCTCCATTAACACTCAAGTAATGTACCATTTGGTCTCTCAACAGTGGGTCAGTCTAGCACCCACATTAACTCTTAATTGTGGGCCTACATGTTTGGTCCATGTATCACATAACTGTTTTCCATGGGGGAATGGAACCAACCAAACCATGTAATAGCCTTACTGATTGTCCATGCCCAATACTGACAATCGTTGACTACGGATATTTAGATATAGTGTTCAAATACCGATGCGTTCCCCGCCAACCGTGGCATACAAGGTGTGAACCTACTATATCATGGATATCATTTTGTTGATCTAATCATACCAAACAAAATGTTTCTCCTATCATTTTGGTATAATAGCAAAACAAAAACATGCCTTTTATACTCTGCTATTGTTATTAGTTTTGTGCCATAGTCCAATCATGGATATACATTGTCATTACATTTATTATTTAATAAAGAGGCATTTTATTTCATATCTATGAAATATTATATTGTTTATGACAACGAAACTTCCACGAATAGTTTTTCTTATGTCATCGAGTGTGACTTTATAGTAAACCCATAAGTTAAAAAGAATATTATTCTAAAAGTCCCTAATCGATTGTTATTATGGGAATGATGACAAGCCAAGGTTAGTATGTTGCTGAGAGGATAATCACATATTAATGATTATGGATATGAGATATCACTTAGAATATAGATACATGTTAGGGAACATGTACTGGACTAGCCCGCTATGAAAGCACTTCATGGATCAATGTCACAAGTAGCTTTCATACAGTGGCGATGTTTGAGTCATCTGACTAAAACTTGCTATCGACTCCTACATGAGGAATTGCATGTTTTGACTTAGTCAAATGTTATCCGTAACACGTAACAATAAAAGCTATGATTGGATATGCTATAAATCTTGTTGATGAGTGATGGTGACTATAATGGATTTGTTCCTCTTATGAGTAGGATTGATGGAATGTATGCATACTCAAATGAATTGATAAAAGGGTTTATCAATGTCATTTGTATATCAATCTACTTGGAATCAAGAAACACATTAAGCAGCATAAGGTTGACATGTGACCATGACTTGTGCTTAATGTAGATATAGTGAGACAAAATGACTAACTATCAAACTGTGAAAGGTTAACTCAGGTCACCGACTCCATTTGATTTTGTGTTGCCATAATGTATTACTAGATACTGCTTATGGACTTTGGGCCCAAGTGTTTGGGACGAGGTGCATTGCCAATCTCGGGTGGGCCTATTGGGTCACACACTAAAACGAATTAGATTGGATTGCAAATGTTCTCTCATTTAGCAAATGAATTATTAGGGTAATTAATTTTATTAATTATTAAAAAATCACGGTTTTATGATTCATATCTTATTTATGATATAAGATATAATCCATGAATGTAATGTACTTGTAATTTCATTCACTTATTAATATTATTTTGGGTTTATTTATGTGTGACATAAATTCAGCCCGCTGATATAATAATAGAGTGATTTATTTGATCATATTGTATCATATAATGAAAAACCCAATAACTTAATAAAAAGCCCTATGAATTTTTGCCACCACTCCTATTTTTTAGGAGTTCTTATTTTTGTATGACAAGAAGAGGCACACCCTAATTTGTTTACTTAATTAATTAGGAAGCATATATTCTTGTGTAACAAGAAGAGGCAAACCCTAGTTGGACTAGGACGAATTCAACACACATTTCCTAAAAGGGAGAATGGTAGAATTCTTGGTGGCCAAGGAAGAGGAAATTCGGTGCCCAATCAAGGAAGAAATTCGGCACACTCTTCCTTGATTACGGTTGGCCAAATTCTTGAGGGACAATGAGAAGGTTTCTAACCCTAGTGCACCCATTTGGGCTTTACCATATGCCTATAAATAGGAGCACAATCTTGTGATATTCTTCATGTCTTGGCTGAATTTGTGAGTGTTACAAACAAAGAGAGAAAATTATTTGTGAGAATTAGAATAGAGATTCTAAGTGCTAGTACACTCCACCAATCCAAGGAAATTTGTTCGTGTGGATACCATTGGTCATGTTCACACAAAGGCAACGTGGTTGAAAGGGTTTCGAGTTTATACTAAAAGCTACATAAAAAATTCATTCGTTCATACAATCGAGCTTTGTTATTTCAAGGTAAAACCCTAACCATAATCGTTTATGTTGATGTGCATGGATTCTTGGTGGAATTCTAGGATAATTTTTTTTTGTTATTCCATTGCGTTATCCTTTATATGAATGTCATATTTAGTTACAAATTCCAACAATTGTATCAAAGCCACTTGTATAATTAACATAACTGATTCTTTTATATGTGATATAATTGTGATTGTTTGAACAATTCGGCCTTACTTATTATTTGATGATAATATTGCTGAATTAATTATGGATGTCAGGATTTAATTTAGCAAGATAAAATTGGGAATTTTATTGAAAGGCCAAATATGGTTGATGATTGTTGAATTTGCTTAAGGTGTTATAGATTCACTTAGAAAGTCATTTAGGATTTTGTATATGCGGTCTTGTAATGAGATTACAAACAATGGATTCAATCATAATTTGATTATAAGAACCACGTATCAACGAGATTAATACAAGTTAGGGTTTTTAAATAAGCTACTTGTTTCATGAGCAATGCGAATTTAAAACCCTCTCGTAACCGGATTGCGAACCCACTTTACATATCCAACGTTTAATCAATGTAATTATTTGACTAATTGCATGATGTATGTAATGTGATTATGCTTGAATGATGATTCAATATGCATGTTGCATGACATAGCCCAATAAAACCTATGTGATTGGCTTTTTATTATGGGTTGTAATTTTGGCAATAGGTACATATTTCAAATACGGCCTGCGTGTCGTTTTTGGCCGAGTGTGTCTATTCTTATTTTAGTATAGATTATATTTATACATTGTATGTAAAGAAGATGGAAGGCGTTCATGCATGAAAGCTACTTGTGACATTGATCCATACAGTGCTTTCATAACGGCCCAATCAAATGCATGTTCCCTAACATGTATATATGTTCTAAGTGATATCTCATATCAATAATCAGTAAAACATGATTATCCTCTTAGCAACATACTAACCTTGTCTTGTCATCATTACCATGATAACAATCGATTAGGGATGTTTAGAATATTATCCTTTTTATCTTATGATTTTACTATCAAGTCACACACTTTATGACATAAAGAAGAATAACTATTCATGGATGATTTATTGTCATAAACAATATAATATTTCATAGATATGAAATAAAAATGTCTCTTTATTAAATAATAAATGTAATGACAATGTGTATCAATGATTGGACTAGGACACAAAACTAACAGGTTTACCCTGATTTCACATTGGCTTGTGAGATCAAC